>JAQFZG010001520.1:0-20696 GCA_034695465.1 Entomobrya nicoleti | reverse complement strand
ATTAGACATGATTTTAAAAATCCTTAAGCATGTAGGCGCCTAGGTTTGTGCGATCATTCGCACAAACCTTTAACCTTGCAATTGGCCAAGAATCCTAGTGTAATAATAAAATGCACGCTTGTGCTACGCAATTTCTTACATTTCATTTGAGACGCAAAACGCAACACACATTATATCCCAAAACCAAACAAAAACAGATTGAATGCTGGTGGGGTTGATGATAATACGTCCTCTTTCGAGTGATTGTTATGATTCCAACTCGCATTCAAACGTTTGTATTGCATTTACTATCATCACACCACACAGTTGCGCGAGTTTTTCATAAATATTAGACGTTATTCATGGAAATACCTGCATCCTTAGGCAATGTTTACTTAGTTTGTTTGCTTCAATCTCGGTTGCTGCATAAACTCTGTAAAATAAGGTAAAGTATATTATTCGTGCATGGACTTAGGGTGACCGAATTTCAAATGAAAAATACAAAGATTGAAATCGACGAGCTTGGTTGGATATATAGAATGGAAAGATGACACAATATAGTACATTATACTACTTATAGTATGAGCATACATAAATATAGCACAGCAAACTAATACATTACCTCTCGCTCTTTTTATTATTACCTACTGCAGAAATTTTGAAGTGTGCACATGAGAAATGTCCCAGTTACTTGATGAGCAGTGCGGCAGAAAGCCTTCCGGTTGTTGTTTCATGAGACATCAAGGAGGAAAGATCTCATTCTTGAGATTCTCATAAAATAAAATAAAATTATACAGCTTTAGGAATGCGATAAAGTAGAAAATAATATTTTTGACAATTACATGCCTAATCTAATTATCCACGCGTCTTCTCCATTTTTAAACGGTTCCACATCCAATGCTTCTGTATGAATGACTTATGCATTAAAGCATGACTGGGAATTAATTGATAACATTAGCATATTACCCTTTTTTGTCATTCCACAACAAGCTCACATTTTAGGCATGCCACTACGAATTTGAATCTCTTTTCACGCTCATCTTCTCCCCTTTTATTCTGCAATGGTAATGATTACTTTCGATCCCATGCCTAACTAATATCAATATCAATATGCATATTAAGTGAACTGTGCGCACATGCATTACGAGTTGATTCGTTGTAAACATGAAGATCTCATGATGTGATAATGAAATTTGAGTATGCTTTTTTACGGGAAAATTAGTGGAAAAATACATAAGGATACTTGTTAACCGTCTTTGTACATATTAATGAAATCGCGAGTGTCCACATTTTTTCCATTTTTCTTACACGTCGTGAATTCTTAATACTATGCCATTTTGCATCATAAAATCTTGTATCTGTTTAGCTCACGTGCTCAGAAAATCTTGTGAGTCGTAAACTAGGGAAATTTTTAATACAATTATCCGCCTCATTCATCCATTCCCGTTCTCCTTCTCTGTGTGTGTGTGTGCATACAGACATTTCATTTGTTTTGATTAAATTCAATTGACGCGCTTAACACTAAGCAATCGTGTAAAAATGATGTTATCTTCCTTTGAAGTCACACAACGAGACAATGAATTATATTGAAAACATTGCATAGTTTGCAGCATTTTTAAGCTTGGGATTAGCCACAGGAATGACTGTGTATTAAAAAGAAACCAAAAAGTCTGATTTAGGATGGCCATTATTTATGGTGATAAAAATCTTTTGGCATGGCTAATTACATACTTTATGAATGGGTGAGTTGGTTGTAATACTGTATTGCTACAAATATTGCATCTGCTTCCACTAAATAATTATATGTTATATAATATCATCGCCATGATCTTTAGCAGCAGTATGATCATGATCATCAAACCTTACCACCATATCGTGATGATGTTTAACCCTTTTAGATACATTCTGTCCTGATTCTTCTCTCGTTTGGAATTTCCATTTTTTATGGATGTCCAAGTCTATCTGTCCTTTTTTATTTGGCACACAGCTTCCACAGCTTGATTACAAGTCTCTTTGTAACAAACGGTGAAGTCGATAGTTGACTTGAGTAAGACTATCTCAAATCTCAGCCAAGCAGATAGAGTGCTATACAAAACAATGAAGTATAACCGAAATAAAATAGCCTTGAGTAAAAGTAAACACAAAATAGTCACGGTCCATTCATTCTACGTCGTCTTCTTTAATTGTATCCTACACCCATTGCTCTCCTTTCAGTTTCACTGAATTCTAATAACAGGTTATAGGGATACATAAAATCATAACGAAAGCGGAACAAGCTCTATTCACACATGTCTACATACATGTCGTATATGAAACATGGGGGAGTGCAAGTGACTGATTGTGATGAGTTTTGTGTGTACAATTTTGTAAAAGATTGTAAAGATTGTAATTTTGTAAACGACCAACAAAAGAACATAAGACTACCAACATCTCGTATTTTGTATTACATGCGAAGCAACACATGAAACTAATATTTTGGAAAGAATTACTCTCATCTTTTATGGAAGCATGTATATTTATAACGTGGTGTTGTATAGGTAGTATTTTTCTTTTGTTTGAAGAAGAGATTGAAAGCGCTAGTCTTTGATTAACACAGGGAATTAATTTATTGGAATGCAATTCATTTGCTTTTGGATTGAAATCGTTTGCTATATTATTACACGACTTATATCATACATGGTATGATGTAGACTTTGTTTTTAGATGAAAATTAGCCAAAGTGTAATCTAAAACAAATGAAATGAATCCCGAGTTTTTGTGTGAAGTGTTCGATTGAAATCCAAAAGATCAGAAGTATTTGTGAGCTGAACTGAGCAGCAGCGATAAAACCAGCATACCGTGTTGTAGGAAAAGGAAAAAGTAATGTGATCTACAGTACTGATATGATCTTCTTTCTTTCTCTCTACATGTCTCCTTTTGATTAAACTAAAAGCTCAACACAATTCGTGCTAGTGATCTATTTGATATGCCTTGCCGCATCAGATCAGAACAACTTTTGTGTTCTGAGTTCATTCTTCGAAAAGAATTCTAGTGATATTTTATATGTATTTTCTGAAATATCTAAAACGTTGCAAATATTTTAGTCGAAATATGTGTAAAAGATAGATTTGTAGACAATATCGGTGCTCTCACTGAGAGATAGCATCCTTAAGGCTATTTTCAATGCCGTTCCCTTAACTTCAGTTGGCAACTGCTGATGCTACTACTACTGCTATTCTATTTTTATTCTGTTTCCTGTTTTGTACAAAAAGTGGTCAGCAACATAGCAAGCCGAAGTCCAAAGACTAACTCACTGTTTTAATTACAACCGTCAGAAGTAAAAACAAATGAAGCTGAAAAATGAATGAGCACAGAGCAATAAAGATAATGACGATATTGAAAAAAAAACTCGTAGTGTAGCTCTTGTCTTCTCTCCCATCTCATCTCTCTGACCGACCGTGTGAGAATAGTATGTATGGTGTATTTGTACTTCATCATCGTCCTCATCACAATCAAGATAAAATGATACGGATGAATGTGAATCAATGTTACTATTTACTTCGACAATTTTGTACATTCACGGGTCATTTCCCCCATATTCAATCAATGATATGGAATAGTGTGATATGGGGGGTGGATGGACTGTGACCGACTGTATGTTGATGATTTCAAGATAAATGTGTATAGTCAGTCAGTAGTCACTCAAAGAGATTGAAATATGGCCTGGTAAACGGAAGGACACAAGGGTGCAAATATCCTCACTCTTTGTACTGTATTTACTTAAAGAAAGCTGTATGTATCATAATCATAGTTAGGGTGAATTGTTAAAATAAATACTTACAATTCTTTAACAGGGAAAAACGTTTTCTTAACAAATAAAAATAATAGTAAAATTGACAAGGCAGCACTTGACATTATCCATTATCTCCTATTTAAAACGTAGCCAACATTTATATACGTGCCTTGTATGGTGGTGGTCATTGGAAATACGTAGTTTTGAAACGTGATGGATTATTAAATTGCTTGTCTTGACATGCATGGGAAGAGCTAATTGTAAAAATAACGGCTTTTGAAAATACCACACACGTTTTAAAACAGCTAGGCATGCAACCAATAGCAGAGCTGCTGTAATGAAAATGAAAAGTATTATTTTCTCCATTAATTGCCTTCTTTCCAATTAATTTAATGTTGCCACTCTAACACCTTCGGCCGTTTCTCCCTTTGTCGTGCGTCATACAAGTGAAAATGACTAGTACGCACTTTTACACTAGCCAACCTTTATGTGCTTAATTTGCCGTATTATCAAATCAACTAAGCTCTATACCATATCATTATCGTTTATTGTCTTTTTTTAAATGTAATGAAACGCTTCATAAAAGTGTTGGGTATAGCTTCATCAATGTCACTCTTTCAACCTTCATATTTTACTTTTTCAAAACGCACAAAGCTATGAGTACATTGAAAACTTTTTAAAAAATAGGTGTGATTTACAACACCCATAAAAATAAATGCTGATGGGACGAATAGTTAAGACAAAAATGATATAAAAATGGGGAAAACAACAGCGGAACAGTCACTGTAAATGTGACAATCAAGTTTTTTTTACATTCGGAGGACGATCATTGAGATAACGACAATGACAAAAAAAAAATAATAGCAGGTTTTACATCAGTGTTTACATTTATGGTTACTGCGGCTATTCAAAAGCTATAAAACATTATTTTTATATTGTTTCATCCCGTCAACCCGTTACCCTGTTGTATACATATTTGTAATTTGCTTTTCTTTTATTGAGAGGCATGTTGACATTTTAAGCAGTCTTCCTCATCGTCTTTCTATGTTATCGTGATTAAGGTAAATAATTAATCAATCTTCTAAGAGTACATGTGTACTCTTGTCTAAGTAACAACTAGAAGTAAAACATTGTATTTTTTGCTGTACATCTTAGTACGCAGCAGACGCAAGGAAAAAAATAGAAACAGGATTGCATTCCGTTTTGCAAGGATATCTTTCTTTAGGTATGGTATGTGCTTGCTGAAATGCTGTTCATCAGAGCAAAAGAGCCAAGTCAGATTTAAATTTCCGGTCGTTTAAAACTCGAATGATATATGTCATTTGACATTTATTATTAAAAAGCTTGTCTTGTAGCTATTCTTTTTGTCAGAGTCGTGTGAAGATTTTCTCTTTGATTTGCGTTGGGATGTCTCTGCTCTATGTACCTATTTATATGTCTTTATCTTGTCAGTATTAAAAATGTATTCTGCACAATTGCTTTTAGCTGATGTCCTAAACAAAATACAAAATGATAATAAATATACACGCAGTAGGTATTCCACTGTTGTATACGTCGTGATGATAGACATCGCTGTTTTTTAGATATCACATGCAAATATACCTACCTTGAAACCTGTAATTATGACAGTGAATGATGAAGTGCATTAGGCAAATGAATTGAATTTAAACCTTTCTTGACACCTGTTCCTGTCTGAGGGGATCTTCCATCTCAAATAAAACACTTACCATTCGAGAAAGAAAAGTCACATAGCTAATTGCTATGTTGCGTTTATTGTCTTTTTTATTAAAATGATTATAAATTGTGAATTTTACACCCTTTTTATGATCATTGCTACCACGATCGGGCGGTACGATAGTTTATTATAAGGCTTGTTAACTGTTAACAGAAAGACGGTGCGAAGACTTTTAATTATTTTAACTTTCCGCTTTCAAGATATGTAAATTCCACTGAACAATTTGACTTCACTCTCTTCGATCCGCTTTTCTTTTTGTTATTCAACTCCTGTCGTTTCTAGGATGCTCCTTTCGTTTTGTTGGCATTTAAAAGACCTTTACATTCAATCATTCAATGTTCTCTGTAAGAGTAAGAGTGACAAATAAAAACGATAAAGGTTTTGCAAAAATAAGTAACTAATCCGTTCTAAAACAAAGTACTGTTCGTATTTTTTATTTGGTTGGATGTGATGTATAAAATACATATCATTTCTTTTCCCCGTGACGTATGTACTTATAATGCATACTGTACAACAGTCCCTATTATACAATTTAAAAATACATATTCACCAGTATTATTAGTGATTGAATACAAATGATTTTTATATAGCGGTTGGCTTTGGTGGACGAGAACGATTATACCCTTTTATTACTGATCCATGTCTTATACACAAAACACAAATCTGATTGTTCGGAAAGGAAATACAATGCAGTTTACAACAAACATAATATTTTTTCAGTTGGTTACTTTTTACATGGATTGTATTGTTGTGTGATTTGCCATGTTTTATTGACTTGACCAACACCACACAAGCCATAATGCAGTTTTACGACATCAAAAGTCATAACTTTTGTCTTCTGCCATGTTGTGAGTATCATTTTTAATAATAATAAAAAGATAGAGTACAAATTGTTTACATATCACGAATCACAATAGTTTGTGGATACACCATTAATAAGTTGTGGTAGCGTATTGTAGAAATGTAAAGAATTTGTTTTATTGTTGTGGTGTTGTAAAAATGCAGTGCTGAAATGGAAAGGAAGTGGGGGATAAGGAGTTTGGAGGTGAGTTATTGTAAAACAAAAAAGTTGAGATGAAGTCGAACTGTCTGTGTCATACACAGTGACCAAGTATAAAATATATTTTGCCAGTATAGTATTATTTTAAGGCAAAATGTAGTATTTGAGCTTAGACATATATGTAATAAATTCCAAAGCCATTGCTTTAACTATAATTCAATGGCTGTTGACTGTGTAGAGTGCTGGTGTCCTTTTAATGGTTCGTTAAGTTCATGTGCCAAAAAATTGTGTTGCATTGTTTCAATGTGATGTGCAGTCAGTCTTCTCAGTATCAAGTCCCCTCATGGAGGACTTTGATAGGTATATGAACGACATTGGTGTCGTCGTTTTGGTGTATAATATTAACGTGACCGTTTATAAAGTGGTTGGTAAAATTGTGTTATTAGATGTCAAAATAAACTTTTTTTATACATTTGACCGGATGCCATTTTATGGATAATTTTTGTATTGTTTAAAGTGCTTGCATTCTTGCATAATATGCCATTAAAATTAGCTTGCTGTTCGAAGTTCAAAAGTGCGTTTTCTAGTTATAATTTGGAAACTGACTGAAATTGTCTTGGTGCTATTGATGCATTTTTATAGCGAAGGAGCAAAGTTGGAGGCTTGTTTAAGGCTTTTAAAGCATTAGTGTTAATCTTTTTTTTTTTAATTAATGTGATTTCGAGTTCAAGGAGGGTCTTATAAAAAAAGTTTGTGTTAAAATTGGCGACGTCGTAATATATACATATTTTCGTGATGCGCTAATTATTTATCTATTTTAGGTGGTTATTCAATATAAGTGGATTAATGTGAACAAGTGCTGTGTACAAATTTATTTGGATTTTTATTCTTACCTTTGGCATTCATTGCAATTCGGATGATACGAAATCGTCCTAAAAGTTTTAAGCCTGCGTTGCATGATTTCGTGTAAAGTGATTACGTTCATATCTACGCATGTATTTTTGTGCTGGATGCTGCTTTATTTACGTCCGGTGGATATTAAAACGTATGGCTATGGCTATCATGATGTCCACAAACAATTGCCTTCGTTCTCGCTTCATCCATTCAATTTTCAATTCATATAAATAATTACAATGTTTTCAATAAATTATGTTGAGTAATGATAGCTTAGAAGTATACCTACAGAGCGTTATCAGACTACACACAGTTTTCTCGGAAACTGATGACTGATAATAATGCTTGAGTCTTCTAGTCTGTCAAATTTGTTGTTATGAAGTTTCACAAAAATTACTCATTTCCAAGTTTATTAAAATTCGCGAATCATATTGTCAACTCATCATCAATGCCCTAATTTAAGAAGTCACAAGTTCATTTGTTGATCCTTGCTCATCACTGTGTCCAGTCCATGTTGTGTATGTCAGTTAGTCATAAAAATTATCACGAAAAACTTGACACAACAAAATGCATACTATGTACTATACTAGGTACACCAGATTACATCGGGATATTTACATTTATTTGTAAAACTCAGATATGTGCAATAGGCCATTATCATAAAACAAATAAGAGGGCGTAAAAATAAATAATTCATTCATTCAATCATGGAAAAACCTTTCATGCGTTCAATGATCTTCAATGTTGAGGGGTCATTACAAAAAATTATCTCGCATTCACATGCATAAAATAGCTTTCATTATGTAACGTACTCGTAACTAGTTCAACATGTAATACAACTACTGGATATACTCAACACAGTCCTACAAATTCTTACTTTAGATCAGTAGTATAAAAATTACATACAGATTTAAAAAATATAGATATGTGCATTCTTACTAGATATTAGGTTCCCTTTACTTTTGAAATCTCAACTTGAGCAGCTGCCTCACGAAATGTCAGTATCCTTGAAAATAAGATAAAGAAAATGACTCATGTTTAACAGTATTATCTTAGTGAAGGGAAACGTGATTCTTTCCATTTTTATGTTGTCGTTTTTCTTTCAACTTACAATACAATCTTTCAACTTACTAGTTAAATAGGAGTACAATTTTACTGCTTAGTTGGACTGTGATGTGAACTGACGTGATTAGTGTTAGTTTTGCAGCTAGTTTTTGTATGTAAATGCTTACAAGTTTTGTATACGTAGATGGTAGTATATTTTCGGGTCAATTTGTATGCATATGTATTTTTTAAATCGTCCTGTCAGTCTAGAAATTTCAGTGCTGAGCAAAAGTTGTGGTTGTGAAGTGATGACAGGTGAATTAGTTCGATTTCGGTTTAGCCTTTTTTGCTGGAGATAGATTTAAAAAATGATAAATGATCAAGATAGGTAATCGTATTTAGTTTTGCACTCTAATAATGCGAACTCTGAGGAAAATTAAACGTAGGTTAACTTTACGAAATCCAGTAGAATGGAGCGAGAACGGGGCAGTCTTGGACTTGAATACTCAGGTTAGCACATCATGTAAAATTTGCACCTTGTATTTCATCTCATAATCCCATAAATATTTCATTTACGCTTCTGTATTTGTCAATTTATCAATTTTAGTTAGCATAATCATAACTCATAACACATCCGTGACGAACTCATAAAGCAGCATCCAAATTTGTTTCATGTAGTTTTCCATTAGTAAAAACGGGTAAATGTGTCGTATAAAATGCCAACAGTTTTTCGAAACATAAGTGTTTGTCCTTAATCAAATCATGAACGCTGTAGACTGCTTGCAATACTATGAAAACTTTTATGATAGCTTTTGTTCCGAGTTTGCAATTCCACGTGCTCACACATCTCAATCATCGTCCTCTCGTCCGTCAAGTTGCAATAATCTTCAAATTCAAGACTTTAACAGAAACAATGGGAAACTGTCCGAAAATCATTTTTATTATTTTGACACCTTTTCAAACCTCTCACCACATCAAGCCGATGAAGATGAAAGTCACCAACTTACAGAATACACGCCACAAGTTCACCCGCGCTGCTTCTATCACGAATTCAGTGACAACGATCCTTTAAACGATTTCAATGAAGTTCATTTTGGTCAACCATTCTCAATGTCACTTGATCAACTCCAACCTTTCAAAAGAAAAGGTCCTACGCCACCTCCAAAGCAGAGAAAAATAAAACAAATTTTGGATTATCACCCACCCCCATTACCACCTTCTGACGACGGTAAATCACAATCAATTCCAGATTTCTTTCAAACAATGGATACCACAGGACAGTTTATGCTACGACCCTCTGCACAAGAGGAACCTGATTGTACAACCGGTAGATATTTTCATCAGTCATTTGAAAGTATCGCTAGCTGTCCAGTGCCACCTCCACCAAAACATGTGCGAGCACCACAAGCACGTCACATGTCAGTTGAACGTTTACCATCGTATGAAAACAACCCATCTCTTTCCGAAAAGGACCAACGCAAAAACAGTTCCAAAAGAAGGGAGCCTATGTCACTCTCTGACTTTCTAAAGCTCACCTCCAATAACGTCTTTAAGAAACCGCCTTTTAGTAGTAAATTTCAAAGTTCTCCGCCATTACTGCCCTGTGGTCATATAAATAATGCTAGTGACAATGCCACCAGCAGTACTCCTGCATCTGTTTCATCCTCTGGAGAAGGAGGAATAAAACAAAGTAGGTCACAAGACGGTGGTCGTCACAGTGTACTCACGTTCCGAAAGAAATGTGGTGTTACAAAAAAACGCAAAAAGATTGATGAGTCATTATTTAAGCCGACTACTACAGATAAAAGTAATGATGTATTAGTAGGAGCACCATGCTCCAGTCAAGAAAATAACAACAACAGCAGTCGCATAAGCATTCTTGGCAATCCAAACGGTATAACCACGATGCCTGGTGCTGAAGCTGAATCATCCCAATATTCAATTACTAATAACCCTGCAGCAGCAGACGCCGATGATGCTACATCCCCTTTTATGATTTTGGCAGATACAAATAATGATACCGAATTTGAGTTGGATCCACTTCCAGAAAAGGACTCTGATGACGTTTTGGATTTTAGCTGGACTCTTTCTCCAGTAATGGGTCCGGATGATATGGAAGATGGTAATAATAAGGCCATTGTCCACCGTAAGAACAGTCGTAGGAAACCCAGCAACTCTTCCACAACTGGTGCTGGTGAAGGAAACGGCCGCCCGTCATCTCGTTGCTCACTCATCATCAATTCACTGATGGGTCATCTAAGTGGTCTTACAAAAACCACTCAAGAACAACCACAAGAGAGCCACCCATATCAGTGTTCCAGCAAAAATAACAGTTGTAGTAACCATAATTTTGCTCATCATCTCGATCATCGTCATAATCATCAGGGCAGAGATGATGGCCATCATCATCCTTCCGCACAAGAAGAAAATGGCGATCATCATCATAATCCTAGTAGGAAAAAGTTTGATCATCGTGGTGGTCATGTAGGACTAGGAAAAGCAAGCCAAGAAATAGGCAAAAGTGAACAGAAAAAGACTTTCTCTGATAACTCTCTGATACCCACAGCAGTCACCACCAACACTTCCAATATTACTAGTCGTAATAATCATAGGAGTCCTCATAGAAGAATGACTGTAGACCTTAACCCCACTGATGGTAATGGTTATATTGCTAGTGGTCAGTCTAAACGAGCCAACAATAAAATAGATTCGCAACGTAGGCGCTCAGACTTGCTTCTAACGTCTTCATCACCAAAAGAATGTAATCCTTTTCATCAAGCAATTCAACAAAAAGAGACTGTAGCACATTCCCATTTCATAGGAAACCGCGTAGGAAATAATATGAGAATGCGCCCCAGATCGATCGCTGCATTCAATTTAGACATTGATGCAATTCTGCCGATAGACGATAATCATAACCAGCATGCACAGGAACAACATTGCCAGTTAAGGAAATATTCATACTTTTATCCTCAATGTGATGCTGGTGGTTTGAATGCTGCTAACAGTGGGAGCAAAAGTTTGAGCAATATTAATTTTACAAATGGTAGTGATCTTCCTTGTGAGAATGACGATGGCGAAAATTTCCACCATCACAAAAACGGACACATTGCAAGATATCCTCATGGGGAAACTCGTGATGACTCATTTCCAGGTTTTCGTAATGTCTTTGGTTGTATTCCACGAGTTTCCTTATCACATGCAAAAACACGACAAAGGGATGACACATTCTTACACTATCAGCATCAACAACAGCAGCAGTTAAAACCTCAGTTTGCTGTTGGAGGGATTAATGTAAATACAGCTACCAATAATAGTCATCGTCAGCATCACCAACAACAGCCTAACCAACAATACCACACATTTCATGAACCTGCAATGACACAACAAGCTGAAATACATCAGCAAAGACGACGAAATTGTAGTGGTCTTTTCTGTCAGGATGACGACTGCTACGATGACCACGATGAGGATATTGACAAATATGACAAATACTATGGTCAGTACAGTCTAACTGGCCTTAATATTCCAATGTTAGCTGCTAATGCAGCAGCATCATATTCATCCCAAAACCCACAGCATTTCAAAAATAACGTCATTACCGCAGCGAAATCGGCAGAAGAGTTAGTTTTAGACAGATACTACGCTCATTGCAACAAAATAGTCCAAAACAACCCAGACTATCCGCCATCACCTCCACCCCCTCATATCGTGGAAAGGGAAAATAAAAAGAAAAGCAAACAAAAGACACATAACAGTATTTTTAAGGGGAACCGGGCATACTCCCTGACTGAAAAAATCTGGAAAAATGTGAGTCTTCCAATAATTAGTTCAGTAAACAATGGCAATAACAATAACAAGATCGGAAGTGGAACCTCATTACTGTGCAACCACCGCAAACAGAGGCAAATAGAAGAATGTACCCACTGTACAAATGAACTGCAGGAGAGACAACCTCAGCAACTCCAACATTTACAACATTCTAATCATCACAAATCAAGACGTAGGGAGCAAGCTGGAAAATCGCAACGAAGAAAAACGGTTGATTCATTGTTTCCACTAGAAGAGAATTGTTATCATCAGCGCGATCGTCACTACAGTGGACGTGACTTGTTGGATCATCCTGCAGATAGGCAAGCAGGAGCAGGACGACTGATTGCATTGAAAAAACTTTCCAAGAGTAGTAATAGCATTATCACTGGCACCACCAATGGACATCGACAAAAACAAAATAAAAACGTGAATGGATTTCTTTACGACCCGAACAAGTACACATTTTCCAATACTAATGATGTGATTGGGGACCTATCCTCTTCATCTTTGTCGTCTTCGTATACCACACAAGCGGCCGTTTCTGTGCATCATCAACCTCACCAGAGAGTAGTAAAGAAAGCCAAAAAACTGCAGAGAAAGAGGTGTGCGGGTGGTGTTAGTAGCGCAAGTGCTGATTGTTTAAATACGTTGACAAGTACTGAAAGTAGTAGTGAAGAAGACGATGTGTGTGATAATGGAAGGAGAACTGCAACAACGATAGCAGCACATTCAATAAAAGGTGTGCGAGTGCAAGATAAAAGAAAAAGCATTTCGTGTGATGATTTCATTAGTAGAGCTGATGATGATGATTATGATGAAGAAATTGTTCAGAGGAAGGGCCAAGGCCAATTGACTGTGAAAGTCAAGGGAGGAGACGTTAGCAAACGAAAAGAGAATAAGAGCACAGCTAATAATAACAATAAAGCAGCAGGTGAGAAGGATAGGAGGAAACATTTAAGTTACAGCAACAGCAGTAGTAATCGTAATCATAACAGTTTTGGTGCTGGAAAATTATCATCGTCAATAATAAATGAACGCAAAAATGATAACGATGATGATGGGATTCAAGTGAAATCCTACACAAGAAGGCAAGATACCAAAGTTCACCTGACTAAATTGAAAAGGAGAAAAAGTAGTGGCGCTAGTGGTGGTGTCGTCCCCAAAGTAGTAACAGTAGAAATGAATCCGATTACTGTGGTGGAAGAAGGGAAAGGTGAAGATAGTAGTGAAAGTAGCGCTATAAGCAGTCTTCCCACGTCTTCATCTTCTCATCATCGCCACCAAAATTGCGACCATGATCATCAGGATCAAAATGACGTGGGTGTGAAGAAGGAAAAAAAGAATAAGAATCGGGTCAAGTGGACATTTCTTACTAGTGGATTAGCTAAAGCCACTAGGAAGCTTAGTAGCGGAAGTAGTCGAAGTAGTCTTAGCAGTTTTACAACATGCAATAGTGATTCGGGGGCCAGCAGTCATAGTAGTTTTAAGAAAGAGTCTTCAGAAAATACGAGCACTTCAAGTAGTTGTGCAAGTAGTGGGATTGAGGTTGGTAGGAAGAAAGGGAAAAATAAAAATTCACCTTCCATAATAAAGACAGCAGTCAAAAGCGAAGTGGCAAATGATGATATTATCTTCAGTGGAAAAGTTAAATCTTCACAGAAGAAAGTTGAAGATACAAAACGGAGAAACACTGCTGAGGTGTTTTTCAATGAGACCACTGGAGAGGCAAATATAAGCACGTCTAATGCCCCATCTTCAAATATGTTCCGCCGTCCACAAAAAATACTTCCACCTTCCCAGCAAAGAAGCAAAACCACTTTAATAAATCCTGTAACAGCCAATAGAACAGCTAGTTTAAGAAGACGACCAAGCTATAATGCCAAAAAGCAACGTCCCATTGCTGCAGCAGCAGTTTCCTCCGGAATTCGCAAGAAACCCTTGTCTTTAGGACAAGCTGACATCATTTCCTCCACAACACTTCCAATAGGACCGTCTGTGTTTCTAAGAAAACCCTTAAGATTTCCTCATTTAACAAGGGTGGTTAGCGCACCCGTAGGCTCATCCACAGCAGTTAACCACACAAGTATTTTTAGCGCTTTCTCTAATTCCTCTCGCAATAGCAGCACTTCCAGTAGTAGTACAAGTGGCTACACAAGCAATGTCACTAGACAAACGTCAAAGTTTCTAAAGTCCTTCCGGAAGCGCTGGGCCAAGAAGAATAATAAGGTGGCAGATGGTGACGAGGAGAAAGCTGCAATCCAGCTCACTAAAAGAGATGATGAAGACGAAGATGATAATGACTGTAGTGGTGAAAATGATGAAAATGACAATGGTAATAATCACTGTCATTATACACCTCATCAGCAGCATGATAAAGTAAAAACCTCACCACCTAAAAAAGCAACATCCATGAATGCTTTTAGTGGTACGATTAATAGATTAAGCCTTACTCGCAAAATAAGAAGAAATACAAGTCGTGCTTCAAAACAGGCGATATTTTCAACGTTTTACATTGGACCAGCTATAACCGATCCTATGGAAGAAGAGAAAATTTACGTGACAAAGGATTTTGACGATGTAACTCTGGATTTGCAAAGTGGCGAAGTTAAGAAAACTTGCGATGGAACACTACTGTTCAAAGCGGATCCACTCTGTTTTGCGGACAAGAACAAGTTGAAAAAGAAGAGTAGAAAGTTAAAGTTGAAGATGGAAAAGCAAATAATAATGAAGAAAATGCAAGAAGACGAAGAGAAAAGAGTGATGATTAGCCGAGATGCTAAAGCAGACGTAATTCGGCAACAACAGAAAGGAGTTGGAGGCAGCAAAGAAAGGGATGAGAAAAAGAATGGAAAAAGTAGAGCAAGTGGTGGGAGTGGTGAGCAGATGGAATTTAACAAAAAGAATAATTATGTTATTAGTCATGCTCATGTTCGCCAACAGCAAAGTGTAGAAAAAGGGAAGGAGGATGAGCAAGGCGTGGAGACAGTAGTTATTAGTCGTAGAAATGGTGGTAATGCTAATTCAGGTAATAACAATAGTAAAAGCCATGAAGGAAAGTATTTTTCCAAGGGAGGAATAACGAGTAAAAATAGTAAAAGTGAAGGAAAGGTAAAAATAAGTAGTGGTAATAGTGCTGGTGCGTTAATGACTATGACAAAGAACACAACTGATGAGGCAACTACAAACTCTTCTGGAAAAAGTCGCCGCGTGAGTGGTAGTGGGCTCATTAAAAGTTACCTCGGCATTTCCAAGGATTTGCATACTGGAGTGATGAGAGGAGCAAATAGAAAGGTTGGCTTGCTTTCTTGCGTAAGAATATAGCGAAAAAACAAAAGAGATTTGATTAGTGGGGGAAGTTGCGCTTTGATTACAAATTTATTTATTGCAATGTACTTTGGTTGAGCATGAAAGTATTTTGGTTTTCTGATTTGGTAATATTGATTACATTTAAATAAATCTAGTATTCCCGCAAGCCTCATATGCAATGGCTTGTGCTGGTAGTGCTTCATCAAAACACGCTTTCATAACAGCAATACATGAAGAGCTTTCTATAATATCTCGTATACTAAATTCATTTTCGGTGAAATCTGTAAATTGTCCGCAACCATCCATCAAACGGGTAGTTTATGAGTCACTCTGCTTTAGGAAAGTATAAAAAGTTGTCACGTCTCATTTTGGATCCGAGCTAAACTCCCCCATTTTCTCATATAAATATATATATTTTGCTTGGGGTCCAATTGCCGGCGCTTTTCTGGCGATTTCACACTCTTTGCAAAATAAAATGATACAGAGGCAAACATTGCTTGAATTTTCCAAACTTTGTACTAGAAGACCCGTCTGGTTTTTGGTCCGACAAACTTTTTTTTGGTTAAACGAGTCACGTTTTATCCACCGTGAAACTAGAAAACCCCCATCATCAACTACCACTATCCCTCTGTCTTTACTACATGGATTCATATTATGAGACTGTCACTTTTTCAAAAATTAAATCGCTTTCAGCACCTTCATTATGTTTAGGTTTATTGCGTTGTTTGTGTTTCCTCTGGACTGAATGCTTGACAAAGTGAAGAGGACAGAGGGCAGACATGCAATCAAAATAGTCTTTCCAGGCTATATCACACGCTTGATTGTACCCTTTTAATATATAAAAAGAGCTGTACATAAAATTCAAAAAATCTAACTTATAACTCTAGTTTATATGGTGTATGGTGACAGTCAGTCTCATCATAAAATTAAGCTTGGGTATATGTCCCTGCGTTATTGAGTAAAACGAAAGATATTTTCGTCGTGATGAACATGGTAATTTAAACGGATTCAAGAAGTCTTGAATGGAAAAGTAAAACGTACATGTACACACAGTTCGTAAAAAAATAGATGTAGTACAAAGTCAGTATTCATGTGAGAATATTGTCTGAAATATGGACTATATTTTTCATACTTTAGCTTGCAGACAGTCACATCTCCAGCACCACCGCCACACACCGTCATCATCATACCATATGTATTATTTGTACGTATTATCCCTGGAAAAAGTGACAGTCATGAGTGGGGCACGAACAGAATGGGAAATGAGCAAAAAATAGTATGATGATAATATTCCACGGTGCTCTCCCAGTAATAATCCTAGTCTTATTTGTGGAGGGAATGAGTAGAAAGTGGTAGAAACGACGGTGACGGTACACCCTATAAACTCTAGCTGATATTTTGGCTGGTGGAGAGTCCCGTCTGGAATTGATGAGAAATGACATTATCTCTTACGCTGATGGCAATAAATCAGCTCGTTTTTTTCTTTTTTCCCCGTCTCGAATCTCGACTCGAGCGAGTGAAACGATGAAGCGGAAAAGAAAGGAAACAAAATGCAGGCAAACTACAATAAAAATGCCTTAATTTCCAAAATAGTGGAATACCACAAAAGAGTGTAAGAGTGTTTGGTTTGCTGGCAAATAATGTGACAGACATTATTATTACGAATTTTTATTTTCATTGTTATTATGGTCCAACTACTATGCTATCACACAGTCTCTCTCCATGCTCTCGAACGAGATTGGCCTGTCTGTCTGAAGGAAAGCCGAGTTTTTATCGTTTTAATTAAGTGGCTTTCCCCTGTGGCTTGGTATGGCTTTTCCTGTCTTTCTGTTGTTGATTCAAGTTGATTTGATGTTGCCGGTGTTGCTAATGTATTGTTCAGACACTTTTACTGTATTGTTCTTGACGTGCATAAAGTATCACATTTGTTATGAAAAACCTTCAACCTTTTTCTCACCTTTTCCAAGTAATATTCACACAGGTTTACCCATAAATCCTAGTTGATAATATCACGTATTATATTGTACAGCAAATGGGAAAGCCGCATGTTATAACTTTCTACATTACAAACATTTCATCATCAGAACGACTCACTCCATATTAACGTCCATGTAATACAGGTGTGCACATTTACAGGTGTAAACATGTACACATTTAACTTATACGGAATAATTCATTTCATTACTCACGTTTGTTGAGAATTTCTTTACTAAATGTACTAAAATTGGTTGTTTTAGAACAATTCATTTTCTACTTCATCTTTTAAAATATACACACTTTTCGCAAATGTATTTCAGTAAAAAGCATTTCCTTTACTTTTCCTAGTTGCTGATACCTTCACCATTGATATTGAAACGTTGAAAGTATAGTCAGCAATAAAAATCAACTTTTGTAATCTAAAGAACAAAAAATGCAAGAAAAAAAGATAACACTTGTAGAAGTTTCCGTCATACTAAAAATACGAAATGAGCTAAACGCCTTGAGCATCACATGTATACGTAGTACATATACATATCTTATGTACGACATACCAAAATGCTGTTCGGCGATGACAACGATATGAAGTTGATCACCGTTGTGGTTGACTTTGTCTTGAGCTGGCAGAATGATATCTTTCTTGGTTTCTCCTGACTTCTCTTTATTTTATTATTTCTCTTTTACGGAAAGTTTTCTCCCACACGGAACCCACAAAAGTAGTTAAGCTTCGTCTCAGTTAAGATATTATCAAATAAAGGAAGCAAAAAAACGTACGACAATAATGATGACGTTGTTAAATCATTTTGTTATGTTGTATTATATATTTACGGACACATTTTCTACTGTTTTATTGTCCCTTGTCCCGTCGTTTTCTTTTATTTTTTTCTTGGTAAAACTGGGTTTCTACCTTCTTTCTTGGAAATACATTATCAAGGGAAACCTAGACTAAACAAAATTTTGTACGAAGAAAAAAGAAATCTTATGAAAACTTCTTTATACCAGGAAAAACTTGTCGTTTGTCATATTGTATTTTTTTCCATTCCTTTCGTTGTTGCAAATGCGATAAGTCACTGGTGGAGGCTTGCAACATTATATGCGGGTTACTCACAAGGTTAGTTTGAGGGTATATTATTTTCCAGTCAGTTAACTGGAAGAGGAAAGACTGTCTTTGTAAGAAGTGTAGAATAGAGAGACATACAAAAACCACCGGAACTGAAAATGCAATGCACTGTGAGAAGCATCAAACATGCACGCACTATACAGGTATTGTGTGTACACTTGATGTACAGACAATAGATAAAATAGACATAGCTAACCAACCAAATTGTACTATAGCTTTAAGCCATCGTTCTTTTACGAAAAAGGCTGAATGAGTACTTCATTTCTTTGAAATTGGTAGTGAAGACGAAAGAGAAAAGGGAAACCGTTCACAGGAGAGTCGTATTTACTATTAAGATATTTTTTGTGATGTCTCACTTTTTCATTGTTATGCTGCATTTATAGCTGGAGGTATACAGTGCAGAGCTAAAGATGAAAAAAAATGAAGATAACAAAGTAGAAAGGAAAATTCACGGTGAAAAAGAAAGGAATGTAAAAAGGTGGAAAACTGATGTTGATGCAAACCCTACTGCCACTGCATCTTGCTTTGTCCTTCCTTTGGCAGTATTTGTTGTGGTTTGTTAGTATTATACTTTTGACGTTTGTACGTACTTTTCGGTTTGTTTGCTTACTTGTTTAGTTTAACAAGAAACTACACAGAGCGAGAAGATGATCACCGTCTGGAGACGAAGTAGGCACGAGGAGAAAACACTGTCGGCATGATCTAATGATGTCGATGATGGTGATGACAAAGCAGAAAACTTCGTTACGCTGGACTCCGTCGGCAGCATGTCCATGTGGACAGACTGATGAGAAAAAGAGAAAAAAATCTTTAAACGATAACGACTTAGGTGATCCGCTTGGTTTGTGAAAGGGGAAGGAAGGAAATACAATAGACTTTGACAGGTTGTGACACAACAACAAAGGGAAAAGTTGTTTGGTGTAGAGGATCATGATGATGATTTCTTACCGTTCAATAAGACGAGAAAAAGATAAGAAGTTGTTTTCTTCTTTTTCTCTTCGTCATGTTGTTTGAGAGAAAAGAGAAATGAAGAATGAGATGAACGTGTGTTCGCCGCCGTGAGCACACGCTTATGTGTGTATATATCCCAAGAGATCTGTTTTATTTTCAGTTGTGCTCGTGTGAATTAAGTTACACTTCAGGAGACAACATAAAGCAGCAGCACACCTTTCTACCAATATTATTTTCCATTTCCTGTTGTCGGATCGAAAACCTTCCGCAAGTAAATAGTTGGCTTGTATTGGGATTTTATGGCGTTATTATTGTCAGTACTTTTTTATAGCTTGTTGTTGAGTGA
Source organism: Entomobrya nicoleti (assembly GCA_034695465.1). Taxonomy (NCBI): domain Eukaryota; kingdom Metazoa; phylum Arthropoda; class Collembola; order Entomobryomorpha; family Entomobryidae; genus Entomobrya; species Entomobrya nicoleti. The sequence goes on along the minus strand of JAQFZG010001520.1, from coordinate 759 downwards.
TTCGTCTCTCGTCCTTTTCAAATCTTGTTAGTCAGGAAGTAGGAAAGACAAATTGTGAATAAAGGGAAATTGATGGAGAAAAGTGTATGGCATAAAGAGTTGACAGAAGCTGTGGTCTATAACTTTTGTTTTATAGCTTACTTTTATTTATCTTAATTTATACGCTCTGTTTCGTTTACTGCTCTCATATTTGAGTTGGAGTCAATGAGATTATGGAATTTCGCCATTTTTGCCAGATAATCATAAAAGTAAAGGGAAAATATCGTTATTTTTGCGAAAAGTAGATATGATACAGTTATTTCGTAGATCGATTAGTAACATTTATGGCCCATTAAGGAGTGCAGTTGAAATTTGTCAGCTACCCTATTTACCAATGGCAATGAGTATGTATCTTTATGGGTCCCTTACTGTAATTTGTTGTGTGACGATTGTGCTGTTTCTGCATTTTAGAAGCCATTAAAGTAATAATACTTTGTACCAGTTGCACAATTTGAAATATAATGCAAGTTGCAAGTTATCTGGGGATAGTACACCAGCATAACATGATAAAAACACTAAACGGACGAATATACATTCTGTGAAGTTAATACTGCATTGCATTCACGTTTATTAACGCACGTAGTGTGTTTCTAGGATTAGTGTGTGAGTGGGAGAAAGAGTCTGTCCGTCCGTCCGTCCGTCCGTCTGTCTGTGTACACGATATCTCGAATACGCTTCATCTGATTAGAATGAAACTTTGTATACAAGTTCATATGGTCC
>JAQFZG010001519.1:0-20706 GCA_034695465.1 Entomobrya nicoleti | reverse complement strand
TGTGATCAAACTTTGTCAAGACACCATGGTCTTAAACTCAATAGTTGTGGAGTAACGGTCATTTAACGGTTACATGGATTACAAATGTTGATATCAGATTAAGATTACATGTCATTACATGTCATGGGTTGTCAGTTGTCATCATTCAGATTCATCTTCGTGTTTTCTTCATGTCTTGACATGACTTGTTATACGAGAACTAGCGTTGATAAAAGTTCTCATTGTTTTTTTGTTCGATTTAGCATTTCTGTTGCATTCCTCTTTGTATGCTAGAGAAAAGGTTTTATAATGTTATTTTGTTTTGGTAGTCAATTTCAACTGAATATTTAAAAAGAGTTTTATCTAACCCAACATTAAAGTTTTGACGTAAAAGGCAATATGTATTTGAAATCGTGAATATATTTTGCAGTGCTAAATTGTAGCAAACTAAGCGAGATATACAGATATCTACAATATATATTTTTTTAGAATATTTATATTCGGCAGATTTAATTAATTTATCGCGAAAAATCATTTTAAAAATACATAACGAATCAACGAATACATTACTCATTGAAATGCGCACACATAAATGCACAATCAATTTGCAACAAATATTTCGACCGCATAAACATGCACCAAGATATTTTAATGATTTTCTAAACGATAAAATTTTTACTAAACGCAATACAAGAAATTCAAATCAAGTTATTTTTAAAGACAATAAAAACAAAAATGTTCAACAAGCGTACAGATGGTGGTTATAATTACCAACTAATATTAGAGAAAATGATAATAGGTTTTTGTAAAGACTTAACCAAGCATTTACTTTTACTTCAATTTGAAAATAATGTACGTAATGAAATTGACTATACGTACGTATACGTATTGACTATGGCATAATTTTTGACTCTGTAATATTTAAGCATTCAATTCTATAACTAAATTATTGTAGTGACAGAGAAAATTGCCTTCATCACAATGAAGGATTCTGTCATGAATATGAATAAATAAATATAATTGATGTGCATAGTGCACATGTAGTATTGATTTTTAATTACAAATATTTACTTGAACTTATTATCTAAACGTGCATTTTTTGTCAAATTAAACCAAATCCATAATTGTTTTAAGGAAAGGGAATTAAATGAAAAGTTAAAATTATTCCGTCACTTAAGAATGTCCACCCCCGCCGCCGCCTTTTGACTCATATTTCAATGTCCAAATGTGACTGATATCTTGATCCATATCCTTTCCAATGACAGTTGAGTGAGAAGTCTCGACTTCAAAACCCTTCTTTTCTAAAGCTTCAAGATATTTTGCTACAAAATTCATCGGGGGCTTTTCCCGCTTTGCTCCTTGATTTTGACCCAAGAGAGGTTCCTCATCAGGGGTTAACGCCCAAACGGTAGGCCCATCTCCAACTATTTGGCCGGATGGGTAAGATTTTCGACGATATGGTGGACCTCCAATCCAGAAGAATTTGTAAGAAGTCATGTCGATAGCGTTACTTTTTCCAGAAATTTCAAAGTCCCAGCCTGGTTGTTCTGAAGGCAATGTAGCTTGCTGATGCCATGTTAAACTGTATAAAATATAGACAAAAATGGTCTTAGAAAAAAATAATACTTTAATTTAATTGACAAATAAATAAATATTACTCACGTCAAAATAATAACAGGCGTCTTCATTTTTGGTGCTCAATATAAATTCCTTTTTAACAAAAATAGTTTCGTGACGGAAAACTTATTTAAAACTTATTTATTAACCAAAAATATTAATCGTCAACTAATGCACAAACATTTTTTAAATATGTTCAGTATGAAGAGTATGTTAAATTTGCTCCTGCGCATTCATTTCTTACACCTTTTATAGCTGTCACTTATACTAAATTGCGCAATCCTTTCCTATTAAACGCAACCGCAAATGCAGTCTATAAAAAAGGCAGGTTATGAAAAAAGAGCCCAATTTCGTCAACAACGCCACTAGTGGCGACCATTACCATGCATATTTGTTTTATTCAGTCATGTGTAATTTCCATTATGTGTACATTCGTACAATTATAAGGATATTATAATTATTACATTAAAATAACCATATTGTATAATATCTTGAATTTCCAAGTTTTGACACTAACCTTGTCAACGTATTAATGAATCGTTTGGAAAGAAAAAAGTAGAACAGTAAACCAAAAATTTCCACAATGCATTTGAATGTTAAAAAGTATAACCATAATATTAGCTATTTAATGCATTTGGACTGTGTCAGTATACCAGCGCGGAAATACTTATGGTTGACAGTACTAATATTTTGAGATTTCCTAACTGAGATTTCTTGTGCGGTAGAGTTTTTAGAACATCGTTACTTTGTCAAAATGTATATCACTTTTGATCTTCTTTGTAGTAATATAGTTGGTCGCACGAAGTAGTCCAAGTTTGTAAAATAGAAATACTTGGTTATTGTGGTTAGCAAGAGTGAGAATATCATGAGCTTCACACGTCTTGTTTGCTTTGACCTACTGATCGCTGTGATTATCAAACAGCTCACTATACCTAATTGCTGGAGATGACTCAATTAGCTCGTGCTCATTTATTTTACATACATCTTCTTTGCTGTTGATCTGGTTTCGTTGTTTGATTATAATTTTGTTTGGTCTCAAAGGATTTAAAGTGTATAAAAAAGAACAATGTAAGAACACGGAACACAAAAAGACGGATTTTGGGACATTTTTGTTACCTCAAATTTCAAATTGCCATAACTCACCTAATTAGACGTAAAATGTCATAATTTTGGTTCTAAATTAATTACATTGAACAGACAATTCAATTATGGCTACTATTCAACAGTATACTGCAGTTGTAAAATGACATTCTTTCTTAAATGAAGTTTTACATCTTTTTGGTTTCTGAGCTGCCACTAATGAACAGGAGTACATACATGACAATGCATCGGCATATTTTTAAGTTAGAACCTTGGCTATCTTATAATATCAACATCTGGCCTATTCAACGACTTACTGCTTAGATATCACAATTTGAGCGTGGCTACGGAATTATGAAACGTACTATGTACATATGTCCAAATGTAACAACCAACTACACGTGACTATTTCGGTTTCAATGGCCAGATTATGTAAGCGCCATCAATCGGTATTTAAATCATTATGAGCCCATCAGCCAACTATTCATCCAAATGCACATTATAAAACATGTATTACATTTTAAGATTTATTTGTAATACTGTAACTTAGGAATAAATTTTACTTGCTTTCATTCACTTGATAACTCCATGTTGCTTGACTGAAAACTATTAAAGCTTGGCTCAGTACGAGACACGTAAAAAACCTAGCCACAATTTATCACTATTATTTCTTCGTACGAGCTATGGATCTGATTTTCGTAGATAAGTGGCAAATTATGTCGTCGTGACAGTATGCTGAAGTGACCATAATATTAAAACATGTCAAAAGAAAATTGATGGCTGTAGTACCATCCGTCTTGATAAATTACCTCAATTGTGGTTACCCTTAAAGTTTACAGCAAAATGATTCGCTTACTTGGAATATTGTTTTTCCTTTTAATTATGCAACAATTTACGTATGGATTTTTATTTTAATATTTTGAATTTTAATCGTTTCTGTTTCTCTTCCTTGCAAGGTTTATGGATTATTTTCCCCCACTGACGACTATCACGTATGACATTTCTTATGTGTACATGTATTAGTGTGAAGTGTAGCAACTTATCGTGAAAAATATTAGAACATAGCCTTATTTTCCATCGTCAATTCCTTCTCATTATGGGGCAAGGTACCAAACATTTAATTGCGTTAAGCTTTTTAATGGTTTGTCGTGTTTATTGCGTCGAGTTTAATCGAAAATCAACTGGTGTAACATTTCAACCTTACGTGCTCAACACAACCGCTAACCTTTACACAATATACACAATTGAGGACGTCAAAGCCATGCTGAAAGTGGTATCCAGCAGGTTTTCTAGAATTGCCACTTTTGGTTATTCAAACACAGGTTATCTGACAATGGCAAATAATTATCAGAACTTCAATTTGAAATATTTATTATGTTTCTATTCGATTTTTCTAGCGTATTACCAAGAAAATGTCACATACTACAATACTTATTCTGAGGTGTACACCGCAGAAGCCGCAGCATTACTTAATCGAGAAGCCATTTTAACTAATAACACTCCATACTTTAGCGTATTTATAGGGATTTGGCTGTACACAGATCCTGATAGAATGAATACTGAAATTAAACTTGCCTTTGAATCTGCACGTAAATCTAATCTCATTCACCCCGGGACTTCTCTGGGTTTAATACTTCGGACAGATAACATCGCGGACAACTTGACTATTGCAAATCTGGCGATTTTAGAAGCACAAAAAATTAAAGCTGAAGCTAATTTCCTTAACCTCAAAATTGGTATAAGAATTGGTTGTGATGGCTACAAAACTATTTTAAACACCCCTGAAAACAAGCGCGATTTATTAAGCGACGCACGCATTTCTTTGTTGCACCAGTTTGACTTCATAATTTGTATACGGTACGCTACCGACTACTATCCACTTGAAATCACCAAAACAATTTACTTGTTCACCAAAGATTTACTACAAATTCGTAATTACATGCAGTCGATTAATCCAAACGTTGAGTTTATGGTAGAATCCAGACTTACTTCTCCCTTTACTACAGAAACTTATTATCAATATTTTCTTCATTTTTGGACAATGATGGATCAATGGGGTACCAAAAATAATATTTCTATTTGGATGCAAGAGGCATTTGACAATCCATGGAAACATAAGCTATATGGAACTATTTATTCACAAGCCGGCTGGTGGAAATATAAAAATGGTCTGCCATTAACTGATGTTCACTCATACGAAGAAAAAGTGGCAAAGTTGTTGACAAATGCAACTTCCCAAATTACTACAACGGAAAAGTTACACTCAGAGCAACAGACATCATCAGCAGTAACACGAATGTATACATCTACATCGTACAATGTACAACTGGACATTACAACCAAACCCCAAATTATTTCAAACGATAACGGCAGCAATGTTTGGGTCTACATTGGCGGTATACTTGGTCCTACTATCGCCATGATAGCTCTAGCAATGATGGTTATTCAATGGATTCGAACAAATAATATCCGTCGTTTTATTTTAACAAGCGAGGAAATTAAAGCATTCATGTACGGTCCTTCGAGTAAAAAGGCTACCGATGGGAACAATGGAAATATTGAAATGCATGCACTTAGTAAGCCATATGACAAATCAATTGAAATCCCGAAAAATCGTTTTCAAATAAATTGGTCATCAATTTTGGGAGCTGGTGAGTTTGGCATGGTATACAAGGCAAATATTTTGGCATTTGATGATAAAAACGTAGACCAAGTTGCTCTGAAAATGTCGAAAGATAGTTGCCCAAAAACTGCTGTCATGTCTATTTTAAGCGAAATAAAAATTATGCTTTATTTGGGGCAACATGAAAATCTTGTTTCCATTAAAGGAGCGTACACTGCTGAAATTGCAAAGGGTGTGGTCTATGTTGCCACAGAAATATGTGAGTTGGGTTCGTTAAAAGACTTTTTAAGAAGAATGCCTAAAATTGATAAAACAGAAGAAAGATATGAACTAAAGCCACAAAGCAGTACCCAATCAATATCACATGTAGAAGTTACTGAAATGGTTAAATGGTCTTTTGAAATTGCTTGTGGAATGGAATATCTTGCAGAAAAGAATGTGATTCATGCTGACTTGGCTGCACGTAACGTGCTTTTGACTGCAGACAAAACTGCAAAGATCACAGACTTTGGCTTATCTCGACGCTTGTATGAGTACACAAACTATGTGAAGAAACAACAAGAACCTTTACCTTGGAGATGGATGGCAATTGAAGCCTTAAAGAAACTCGAGTTCTCGACTCAAAGTGACGTATGGAGTTACGGTGTAACGTTGTGGGAAATTTTTTCAATGGGTATAGTTTATAAATAAACATATAGGTGTATTGCATTCTAGTTAGATATATACTGTATGTATTTTATTTACATATATTTGTACAGGAGATGTTCCCTATCCTGGCTTATCCTGGACCTTAGAATTTGTTGACAATTTGGAAACTGGGTTACGAATGAAGTGTCCTCGCTTGGCGTCACCGGAAATGTAAAAATTTACTTGTGTACAATTATTAATTTTATTGAACATTCTAAAGTATAACTTATATAAATGAAATTTGATGGTGACGTATTTTAGCTATGTATTGATGTCATCTTGCTGGGAACAGGAACCACAAAACCGACCAACTTTTACTCAACTCAAGCAAAGTTTAGCTCGTATGAATGAGTTTAACAGAAAGGGTTCAAATGGAGAAAAAAATTAACTTTACTACAAATAACCACAAATTGTATTTAATCGTTTCCTTATGCTTGCACTTAATCACAATTATTTGTAATAGTGCCTTTGTAGTGCTTGCTATACTCACCCAGACAAATTATTTAATACTGTATCTAAGAACTTTGATTACACAAAATTGTAACTTATAGTTAGGTTTTACACTTAAAGGATTAATTTGGAATATACAAGTATTTAAGTAAATCATTAAATATATTTCAATATTATGTCAGGCTAACTATTAACATAAATAGATAATTCACAATATACTACACGCTTAATATAAAATTGATTGTTCCATAGAAGTGCCAACTTACCTGCCCAAACATGCCCATTTCATGCCAGCGTTAACTGCTTTGCTTTGAGTTCAAAAAAAATTACTGCCAACATTTCAAATACCTTAATGACTTTGCTATTTATAAGTGTGAAATTAACGTAAGTAATGATGTTTCACCTTTGAAAAACTTGTTTGCTTTTCAGCAATTTATCCTTTATTGATAAACTTTTATAAACCCTTTGGCCAAGAAAACATAGCTTAATACGTCAAAAGTTATAATAAACTAGACAATAATTATGATTACCAAATAATACATTTATTATAAAATATTTAATAAACCTTGGAATCAAACAAATTGTATGGATGGAAGTTATAATTCTGTTCTTGGATACAATGAGGTTCTTATATGCAATGATATACCAATCTTTCATATATCCTATTTAGGAGTGTTTAAAGATTTAGACCCAGCATATATTCATTTTAGCTATTGATTATATTACTTTGCAAAATGTTTAATGTCCTAAGGTTGGTTATAGTTGTATGGCTAAAGGATTATTCATTAATTTCCAGTTTTTCTCGAATGTATTATTGTTGATTGTATGTAATCAGCCATTTTGTATCACAAAAGCATAGCACATTAAATAAGACAACACTTCATACTAAGCTGCTGCGATATTTTAAAAGAACATTGTCCTGTTGAACATTTTCTATCTACTTGACTTTTCTAAACATCCAAATAAATAACAAAGTACATTGATGTATATATGAAAATAAATTAGCATGCCACTGCGATATAAAAGATATTAAACTTGTTCTAAATTCCTTTAGTCAAGCATACGTTTACTGTTGTGGGTTGGTAATCTGGTCAGATTAAGTAAGAGTCGCCAATCATTATTTTTAGTGATTATAAGCACAATTCAATCATTACGCATAAGTACCCAAAATACTACATGATATGTCACATGATATGCATTCCATTGTATGATAAAAAACTAACTGAAATGTTCAATCGTAAGAATACTTGCATATATTTTTTTTATGTTACTCAAACAAAGTTGCGTTATACATCTTTTCCCTATCGAAACATTTTTTGTCGGTATCAATATCTAATCTTGCCTATGCCTAGGCACACTTTATCGCTGATGTTACTTTGTACGAGCTATGGAAATGATATTTGTAATTGAATGACACATTTTGCCCTCCGTAAAAAATGTGTTGGAAACGTTCCATACGCCCTCATAAATTACCTTGTTCGTGGTTAACTACACGGTTTGCATTAACTTTCTCGGTAAGTTATTCACTTGAAATTATTTTCCATCGAATATTACAACTGTTCACATAACTATCCTTGAATAATTTAATAAATAGGGAGTTTTTAATAAGAAATAAATATTGTAAATTATTTGGTATGCTTATTAAAACAATAATATACTCAGAAAAACTCTGATACTGTTTCAGTATTATTAGAATGAATGGCGAGGAATGGTGTGTCAACGATTAAGTAAAACAACAAAATAGTAAATTATTTGTACATATCATATTTCTTTAGAATTACTAAACTCCACTACACGGGACTCTTGTGGTAAAGGGTGGCGGTATTTAAATTATGTAATAGTCAACATCAACTAACTGTAAATTCTATTATTGAACTTGCCTCTCAATTATTAATACAAGATACATCACCATATTTCATAGCGTACATTCGATTTCGCTAAAAACAAGTCATGTCAAGCCATGAAGAAAACACGTAGATAAAACTGAATGATGACAACTGACAACCCATGACATGTAATGACATGTAATCTTAATCTGATATCGATATCTGTGATCCATGTAACCGTCAAATGATCGTTACTCCACAACTATTGAGTTTAAGACCATGGTGTCTTGACAAAGTTTGATCACAATACGTTTATTTTCCAGATTTTAAGGAAATATTTTTGACGCATTTTCAAAATACACGATAATGCTTATGAACTAGAACATTCAACCAATGAAGGGACTTCGCAATAGATTTTTCGTATAAATTTGTTTATAACTATAATAAGGTATTTTATGAAAAAATTACCGAGTGCCAAAAAATCTTTTTATTCTATGGTCAATACTTATTTAATATTTTAGTAGTGTATGCCTCGTGGCAAAAAGACAACGTTCTAGTGATTGCTAGTAGTCTGTGTACTTATAATACTCTGTGTTAAAAATCCTTGACCGAATATGTATCCATTTTCCATGTTACAGTTGGCTCAACTAGTTCATATTTAAAAAAAACGAAAATTCATTATAAACAGGAACAAAAGTTATGGTCAACTACGTTTGTAATGTTTAAACGATATTTTAAAGCTGAGTTTACTGTACCAACATAAACTTGAGCATTTTAAATTATAAGTCATCTTTTTTGAACATATTTTTACAAAATAACATGTTTTTGTAGAATATTTGTTATTGTAACCTACTTCTTAATTATTTGCTTAGTGATAAAGTTATGGATCAATCTTACTATTGATTATATCGATAGACGATTACAGTACGTAAAATTTAAACTAAAACTTTTGCCACGTATAACTTCGCATTTATCGTTTATCCACTGAGCACATCAGCTAGTCGTTGCAGATAAAATCCTCAAACTGTTTATTTAAAAGGCCTTAGATCTAATTTGTCTTTAAAACTCATTAGACTTCATATGCTAAAAAGCTAAGGTTTGAAAATTTGAACAGTTAAATTTCATTGACTTAGCAAAATGTTAGACGACCGAATAATCTGGCACATTACATTTAGGCTAGGACCACTGACCAGATACACGTTCTCCGGGAGCTTCTATTTTCACGAGAATCTAAATCGATTTGTTCTAAGACAAAGCAACGTTTAGTGAATATTTTATTTGATTCATTATATCAGATACTTAGCATGTATAGATCTTGTTGCCTACAGTTATCACTTATACTACAACGAGCATATTCCGGATCAAGTTGAAATTCTGACACATAAATTTGATCGGGAGAGTATTCTTAAAATAGTTTGTGCCCTGCTTTAATTCATCATCGTTATCACATTAATTCGCATTTCCTACTCAGAATGGGATCATCGAGATGATATAATCGAATCTTTAAATCAAGGCTTTCGACTTAACAAATCTCTTAGAAGTATATTAATTCCTGGAATGGAACTACCTCAATCAGCTTCAGGCCAACTACGCCGACTTCCGTGGTAGTATGTGTCAGGACCTACTAGCACATTAGAGTGTCATTGCAGGAAGGAGTAGCTGTAGCTCAGTGGTATAGCTATTCGCCCGGCAAGCGAAGGGTCGTGGGTTCGGTTCCAACTAGCGTCACTCTCTTTTTACAATGATACCTAACACCCTCTCTTACACAGTCTCTTTCTTAAACACACCAGAACACAACACACAGTTGGTTCTACTACAACTTCGACTGATGAAATTCGTCTGCTATTTCCCATTAGTTTTTTCAGTATTCTTTCCACTTAATCTGAAACACGAAGCGGATCCAATACGGAATATTTTGCAGGATTATTTAGAAATTCCTGTGGAATCATCGTTCACTTTTGTATGGATCGTGTTATCGCCGTATATATATGCTGTCCTTTTAATTGTTATGCACGCCATTGTACCCGTATTTCAAACACTTGTTGACTTTTTCCTGGGGGAGTATTGGTTCGAAAAGGCAATGCCCACTAAGCTAGTAAATTTATCAAGGGGAAGGGTTGCGCAAGAAATGTTTTTTTTTTCAAACTGCAAGTCTTGGCATACAATCCGAAGAAAAATTAATTAACTTATATCGAACCTTTCATATATTTAATGGAATATTTAACTGCAATTTGGCAACTAGCAGATACGTGTACCATACTACAGGAATGATGCTTGTGTCAATATTGGGCGCCTTTACTTTAGTTAAATATTCATATTTACTTCGGTCTTTAGATGATTTGCAATAAGTTTTTATTATGATGATGTGTTTTTGTGTGCCTGTATTCGTATATGTAGAGTATCTGAATTGCGGCTAATCAGCATAATTAAGTAGCCGCCTGTATGTCTATTAATTATATGTACCGTTACTTGTATTGCACGTGCACAGCTTCTCTGTGCACGAACCTCATGTTATATTTGGGCATCCAAGCCCTCTACCTCCTCATTCCTACTTTACTCTCCGATTAAACTACAACTAAAGCTAAACCTAGCTCTCGTCTTTTTCTCCAAGTCATTGTCCATATCTCACCATAGCATAAGATACCTGCATATCTTACAGTATACATCTGTGAACGTAACATTATAAGTAATTTGGACGAAAGATCGACTAGATTTAGAGCTCAACTTTTGGAGAAAACTACTAGAAACACGCTGACACATAAAGTTGAATTATCATTTAGGTCTGTCACATTGCAAACTGGAGGAAACTTTTCCAATATAAATAGAAGCACGTTATTTGACTGGTGTCTCGCATTGCTTGATAATTTAGTCTCGTTAATTATGACATTCAAATAACTTTTGAAAGTTTTTAATTGTACCTTATTTAATTATACTTTTTTCTACTTACATCAAGGTGAGCTCTTTGTACAAATTAAACCACATATAAAATATCAAGTATAAGCGTCCGTTAGTATCGTTGAACCAATAATCAATAAATTTATGACTTAAAAATACGAACAGCCTAAATATTTACATATTTGTGTTAAAAATAACAATTTTATGTGGTAAATTATCAAATATTTTACTGTGTTAGCATACACTCCTTAAGTGGAATATGAGAGGTTGATATACTCAATTATTTGATCCAACAAATTTATATTTTGGTTTTCTGCCTAGTTTATGGTATAATATTAATTTATTAACTTGCGACCAAGCAAGTTATACAGGATATCTGGGCCGTCTGTCCGTCCGTCCGTTCGCACGGTAACTCAAAAATTAACCAAGATTTTCAAAATATGATTTCACCAATCGATACATATGGGCCGTCGCTTGGATGAGTTCGTTGGTCAGCCAAATCGGTTGACCCAGGTCAAGGTTAGGTCAAAGGTCAAAACATTTCAACATAACAACATGGGCTTAAATTTGGTGGGGAGAAACTAGTATAGAAACATACTTCTGCAAAGTTTCAGTTGACCTGACCCAACCCTTTGGTCCCGAGAGGGCTTTGAAGGTCAAAACTTCGACACGGTATCCTGTCTAAACGGTTCAACGGATTGGAATACATTACTAATATAGAAAATTATTTACCATATTTTTTAAGTCGGAAAAACTTGACCTCAAAATTTCAAAAATTAAACTATGCAATATTATTGCATAAATAAATTTGTTTACTAAAACTATATTATCCTGCAAAATTTCTGATCGACAAGTCGACCCATTTTAGCACCAAAGCGATACAAAGTTCCAATTTTTCAACAACAAGGATCACAGCGGCATTCGAGTTGAAATACATTGGTCGTGAAAACAACTATTTTAACTGGTTTTAAAAACGAATTAGTCGCAAGTTCCCTATATCCTGTTGTCAGGTTTATTAGTATAGTAATCCGCATATAAGGGAGATAATTTGCTTAGGTAATTTAGGGTAATATTCATACACAAAAATATTCATTATTAGTGCTTTTTTTGTTAAATTTGCACGATTTAAATTTTTTCAGGAAGATTTGCGGAAATATAAGTTAATTGGCCCTATCATAGTCGTAATTTAGGGTAACTTTCGAAGATACAAGTTTAAATTGTAAACTATTTTTCTAAACTAAACCCAATTGTGATACTGTATGTAGTCTTACCTGTTGTTTAATCAAGTAGCACTTTATGTAACGAAACACTACTCATACAAATTTATATCCTTGTATTTAATCCAAGAACTAATTTACATTTTAGCTAAATCTGCCTTAATAAGGTTTTTTAAACGTGCTCTAGGCTCTCTTTGCACACTCAAATATTTGTCGTAATCATTCGTAATGATTTGGGTTTTAAATGTAATTACCTGGTTGAACTCTTTACAATGTATAATTCAGTGTTACTGATGTCGGTCTGTGTTGTTCTAGCTACAACATTATCCTTAAAGTTATTTGGGAATTTGCAGTTGCACACAACTTTTGCTACTTTTTGTTTACATGAGTTGAAGTCAGTTTGCATCTCATTTTTCAGCTCCCACCTGCCGAACGGTACAAAGTCTGGCCCATATGTTCTTATCTTTTTAGAGATTATCTTGTAAAATTTTGAGTTACAATCACTAAAGCAGAAATTTGAGAAGCGGTACGTAAGCGGCAGTAAACGTCGATCTTTGCAAATGCTGAAAATTTTCAAATATTTATTTATTTACTATCTATCAATTAACAACAGTGATTAATTATTTATATGTCCAATGATTATTTAAATATATTGTAATCAGTTACATGTACTTTTATAGATACGATACAAATTTGTGTAATTTTCTATTTCCAGTGGAATTGGTGTTAGTGAACATTAAATGCTTAATGTAAAATCAATCAGTTAAAATGAGTGAAAATACAATACGGTAAATTGTGTCACTATATTAACATTTTTTAAAACAATTTAGTTTAAATAAACAATAGTTAAATTTGAATATAAAATTATAGTACATATTATTTAAATAATTAAAACCACCGTCAATCCTTCATGAAATGCATAATCCCGAAAATTAAAGCTGATTTAGTCGAGGTTACTAATAAATTTTACAGTTCGTATTAATTGTTAATCAGAGTACTTTACAATTTTAAAGTTTCAAAAGCAGCAACAACAACAGCAAAAGTCCACAATGTCATCCGCTAAATTTGGCAAATCAACCTGACTATTTTCTATACCAATTCTTCCCACAGGTTCTGTGACTGGCTCAATGAGTTGATCCCCTTGGAATAATTCATTCACATCAGTTTCCTCTTCCGAAACATCCAAAGACTCCTCAACTGAACTTTCGTTTGGAACCCCAAAATCTCGTGGGTGAGAATGTTTGAACTTAAATCAAAAAATCAATAACATATAATATATATATAATAAATTAAAATGTCAAAAATACTGCTTTTAGAATCTACTGGAAGTTAATATTGCTATTTATTTACGATTAATTAATTTGCCAATTGTAAATTACTTTTAAAGGGGGCATTTCTAAAAAGAGTGGTTCCGCACTGGCGTTTGAGGGAAGGCCAAATCTGAATTTTGCTTCCAAGCGTTTCTCCTTGAGCAATTCATGGATTTCTTCAAATGAGCTGGGAACAGAGTACTTATCAAATTCAATTTGGTTGGGATCAGGATAATCATCCGTTTCTTCACTCTCGTCTAGTTCTTTCTTCTCCTCATCACGCTCCACCTCTTTTACATGGCATACCCAGTTTTCGACGCTTTCTTTCTCGTCCCCCTCATTGTGTTCCATCTCCTCCTCTTCATTTTGTTCAATCTCCTCTACATAGTACACCTTCTCTTCAATGCGTTCGACATCCTCCTCACTTTCCTCCTCCTCACTTTCCTCCTCCTCACTTTCCTCCTCCTCACTTTCCTCCTCCTCACTTTCTTCCTCCTCTTCACTTTCTTCATCCTCTTCACTTTCTTCCTCCTCCTCACTTTCTTCCTCCTCTTCACTTTCTTCCTCCTCTTCACTTTCTTCCTCCTCCTCACTTTCATCCTCCTCCTCCTCGCTTTCTTCCTCCTCCTCACTTTCTTCCTCCTCCTCTTCGCTTTCTTCCTCCTCCTCCTCACTTTCATCCTCCTCCTCCTCGCTTTCTTCCTCCTCCTCACTTTCTTCCTCCTCCTCCTCGCTTTCTTCCTCCTCCTCCTCGCTTTCTTCCTCCACTTCACGTTGAGGCTCCATATGTATTTTTTACTTAAAAGTTTCAATATTTAGATCACCCAGTAATCGATATTTTGATTCTGATAATCCTTTAGAATGTCCCAAGACTTCTAGCTCTTGTCGACTTAAAAACGTTTTCTAGAAACAAAGAATAAATTTTAATTAGTACATTTTATTTATTTCCCTAAATCAACTCAACGAATTGATTATGTGGGGAAATGCTATTTAAACCGCATATTCTGTCCTTTTTATAACTAACTTTCTCAAAATTAAAACACAAGCATTTACGTACTACCAAAACAACCTGAAAATAATATTGTTATATTAGAACATGTACTTGTATATATATGTATTATACATTACACATTTTAAAATATATTCACTTAGCGAAATATACCCACAATGATCTATTTAAGAATTTTTAATATTTTTAAAGCTTAACTTAAACAAACATGCACGCAAGCTAGACAGCAATAGGCTAAATTGTAACTATTTGCCAACAAGCTAGAAGAATTAGCATGTTGGCACAGCGGAGAGAAGTAAACACAAATTGTAAACTTACCCAAAATGCGTGCAAATTTATAAATATAATAAGGAATTTATGAAGTGTTCAATTAGCTATTAAGATATTTATTGATTAGAAAGGGGACCAACATGGATTTTAAACAATTAAAATGGACGTCCTCTTCTTTAATTACTAATTACCTTATTGCTTCTAAATTATTTCCACGGCAGCTGTATATATAAGTTCAAATATGATTCGTTCATTTGAGGCCATATACTGACTGGAAGATATTTAGGCAAGCAGCTGAGCTGGATATATACAGAAAATAATGCAGCTAATGAGCCGCTTGTACACTGAAATTGTTCTGGGGTAAATTGAGTTGAACAACTGCTATAAATAAATGTTTAAAGCAAACGTACTTTGATGTAAAAAAATAAATATTCTCGCTTAAGGTAATATTTTGGCAAAAAATATTATGTAGGGGAAACAATTTAGATATATATTATGCTCCTACTATATAACATTATTATTACTATTATAAATATTACAACAACGTTTTCAATCAAACTTGCTACTTTTATCATAAATAAATATTCCCACTTAAACATATGTATCACATTTAGACACCACTTGCCATTGCTATCACTCTTGTCTCCCAGAAGCTGAAGTTTTGATATTGAAATAAGTAATACGTTTAAATTTATATGTTTATGCGTGAGATTCAAACGAAACACGTTTGTATGACAAAAATATAGACGAACTCTTCTCCGGAATTGAGTAATGCATCATATATCCAAACAAGGGTTTATTTAGATTGTGGAAAATATTTAATTGACAAGTTTTCAATTCATAACATAACACTAACGGTAATAAAATTCATCATCATCATCATCAATCCTACACTAAGCTTAATTACACAGCTATGTATCTGAAAATATATAAAAAATATGCTCGCATTTTTAAACATTCTTATTTCATCGATGTTCCCGCGTCAATTAAATTTAAATTTCAACGTTCGCCAAAACATATTATTAAATTTTCAGGTGCCTAATTAGAATTTCTGAGAAAAATTCTGTGAAATTATTTCATGTTCAATTTTTTATGGTACACTGACGTAGTTCTGTTTTCATCACAAGAACGAAACACATAAACTAAGTCATAAAGAAATAGATCAATTTAAGCGTCAATTATACTGATAAGTGATAACAAGATAAGCAAACTATATATAAATATATTTTGTTTTGCAATAATTATATTAATATGCTAATCGACATTGACAATTTAGTGGAAATTTAGTCACTGGTGAAAGCTAAGCAATTGCCAAACAAAAAGTTAGCAAATTGAGTTTTGTATTAAGTCTGCAGTTTTCTGTATAAATTCAAACGCAACAATTTTTAAACATTTAAATCAAAAATAAATATTATGAAAAGTTTAAAATGAGACCAGGTATTCCTTATTTTATATTTTTTTTCGGTATTATCCCTGTAATAGTTTTAATACTTATTTGTCTGTGCGGCGAACAAAATACATCAAAAATTGTAGAATGTCAAGTTCCCATGGAAGTGACCACGTCAATATTTCCACGTCTCAAGCATTTCATACTACCAATGAACCACTTAATAACTGTAAGGATTTTTATAAAACCTTTATTAGAATGGTCGATGAAACTCTAACACGGGAACTAAAAAAATGCCGCTCAAGTCCGATGTCGAAAAATAGGTTTTCTAGGGTAACTTTTATCGTAGAACACGATTCTGAATTTATTTTTGTGTAAAACAAAGATTCTGAGGCTCCATTTTTTAAACATGTTTGTTCCATTAAGCGCGCGCAGTAACAAGCAAACAGCTGAGCTGGCGCTCACTACTCTTTTTTTCTCAGAGCGAGGTTTGTTCTTTTTGTGAGGATTTTCTTGTAAAAGTTTGAATTATAAACACTTAAGCTATGATTTGAGAGGAAGCAGCATGTAAAACATAAATCATGCCTTTGCACAAGCTGATCCTTTTCAAAAAGAATATTTATTTATTATTCATCTTTGAAGAACTGGGATTATTATTTACATGACACACGAATTTTTATATAATTTTTAAACAGTAAAGAGTATATTTACGGTATGTAATGGTTTATTTTTTTTTCTGCTAAAAAATTTAAATAAAAATTAATACCTTAGATAAAATCGATTAGTTGAAATCAACAAAATTACAATATTATTAAATTTGGCAATATCATAAGATTGTTTTAAATACAATACACTTAAAGTTGATTTAGTCGAGGTTGCTAATGGAAACTACAATTCCTACATGTTAATAACAGTGTTTAATGTACATTGTAATAAATGGTCAGACGCAACTTAGGTTTTTTTACTTTTCAGCAGCTGCCCTAATCGCTGTCGCTAAATCATCCGCCAAATTTGCCATATCAGCCCTTTTATTTTCCAGACCAAGTGCTCCCAAGGATTCTGCGACAGGCTCAATCAGTTGATCCAATTGCAAACTGAAATCCACCTTAGTCTCCTTTTTTAGGTTCTCAAAAGAATCCAAAGCTGAAAACCATGTGTTAACATCATCATCATCCTCCTCACCTGGTTCCTCAAAAGGCTCAGAAGCTTTAGGCCGTGGTTCAAAATCCTCAAACTTAAAATCGATAAAATATTTCTAATAAATTATAGCTCAAAAAACGTGTCGTTTTAAGTGTCTACTGGAAATTATTATTATTATTGATTTATCATTTTTACATTACTTGAACAAAAAATGGCATTTTTGTAAAGGCTGGTGCCCTACCGGCACTTGTGGTACCATCAAAATTGAATTCTGTTTCGAAGAGTTCCTCTCCGAGCGATTCATCAATTTGGTCAAATGAGGTGGAAACAGGATATCCACCGATAACGTCAAATTGGTTGGGAAAAGGATATCCATCGTTTTTTTCACACTCGCCTTCATCTTCTTTCTCATCTTCCTCATCGCGTTCCACCTCCTTCTTCTCATCACGTTCCACCTCCACCTCACCACCTTTCCGTTCCTCCTCACGTTTCTCCTCCTTCACATACCATAATCCCTCGTCCCTTTCTTTCTCTCCCTTTTCATAGCGTACCACCTCCACCTCATCATCACGTTCTACTTCCTTTCTATACCAGAACTTCTCCGCACGCTCTCGTTCCCTCTCACGCTCCATAAGTATTTGTTTATTAAGAAGATTGAATACCAAGTAATTACCAACCCGAACAACCAAACTACGAGTTGTCCACGTGTTGTACTCGAAAAATATAAAACGAGTTCACATATACAACACGGGTAAAGTTGGTGCAGAATTGGTGGAAATCTTAGGGTTATTGTCCAGGTGAACTAGGTGTAATACTCGTGTATTATAAGTTAGAAAGAAACGAATTCAGCACGTGAATTACTTTAATAAATTACGTTTACAAAAATGTGAAAAAATGCAGTGTGACTCAATAAATGAAAAATGCGGGAAGTTCCATATCACATTTTTTTATTGGACCAGTATTTATTGTACACAAACAATTAATTATAGGTTAATATGAAGCAACTAGAAATAATAACTAACGAAGTCTCTCATTGATTTCCTTCAGGTAGATGCTTAAAATTACGTAATAAAATAGAACCAATTAATCATAAGTCAACTAGTTACTGGTTAACATTCAAATTAATCAGATCGGTAAAAATAACCTTAAATTGTCCTTGTCACTCCGCTTTTTTGCATTTTTCAACCAGTCCTTGACAGCATTTTCCATCAACTTTTCATCTGCATTATCCAACCGTCTGTTAGAGCGCACGGCATCTAAATTTCAAAATCAAAGCAGAGCATTAAAGATAATATAAGCATACAAATTAAAGTTGTGATCTGAACATTTTTTAAATTACTTGCCGTATACTATATGCATAAGATGTGTGTTCTTGAATCCCATCTTGTCTCCCCTGGATAAAATCCAATTGAATTTTGTCGCGAATTCATTAGTTAATTAAACCTGGAGAATCCTTTGCACACAATCTCCTAACGTCTGTCCACCACGCCTAGCAAGTTTTATTACCTTAAATATAAAATATAATATTATATTAAAACTCAAATATGATCATGAACTATCTGCAGTTTCAAACTCACCATTGCTTTACGCTTTACATCGTCCGACAAGACCTCATTCAGAGATGTGAGTTCATCCATATTTCGAATTGGTAGTGACGGTAACTCCTCCGATTCAACATTTTGATGATCAGTACAGGTTGTCTTTTGTCCATGAATGAGGACATCAACGCTTTCCTGAAGTTGGCTCACTTGAGCTTTAAAAATTCCCATGTGTCGCACTACCCATGCCTGAAAATCTTTAAAACAAAATGAAGTGTTTTAACCAAATGTAAAAAAAAAAATTCAGTAAATGAAAAATTCGAAAACAACTGATGAATATTACTTACTAGCTGTAGACATTGTATTATCAGTAAATGAATTTGGCAGTTGGCCAACACAATCCCCATTCCGAGCGGTTGAAGACTGTGACTCCCCATTTCCAACAGGCGTGACAGCGACTGAAGGTGTATGCAGTAGTGTTTCAATGCCACTTGTTCCCGGGTTGTCCATTGATATTAAACCCAAAACATGACTTGGGCCCACTGGTGGTCCAAGCGTAAAATCAGTACATTGAGAGTCATTTTTCCTCTTGTTTTCATTTCCGGTTTCTGGTAACAAGGAGCATATGAATGGAGGTGATGGCAGCATTGGCGGTGGAGGCATGGCAGCTACAGAATTAGAAGCGTCATCTTCATCCGACGACATCGACATCTCAATTGTCCTTTTGGCGACACGTACTCGCATATTTCGGATTTTGAGGTGTAGTATCAGGCTCACTGTTCAAATCCGAGTCGAACTGGGCCCTTGGAAGGTCAGACGTAGCTGCGTCATAGGTAACTGCAATATAAATTACATTTTCCCTTAATAATTCGGAAGAGATCAGTTATCTTTATTATTTTGGGGATTAAATAAAAACATATTTACCATAATATTTCAAAATTCTTGCTGGATAAGATGTGTAGTTATCCACGCTAGGCACCTCCTGTCTTATAATAGCCTGTCTTATCTTAGTTAAACTTTTATATTTCGGCCACCTACACTGTCCGTCCTTGCTTATCCAACTTCTAGGCACGGGCTCAACTTCTTTAGAAAGCAGAAACTCAACGATCGCAAACATGACTTACAAACTAATCTTGGTGCACTAACCTTGTTGCTATAAATTGATTTGAAAACGGAACGAGGTAAACTTTTGCTGAAATATAATGAATATTTTTAATTTCATGTGCTATTAAACAAGACACAACATAAATGCCAACAAATGAAGATTTGCAGGGTTTGGTAAAAAAGTCGGACTGCAATTTGAACTTTTGGAACAAAACAAATTCTGAATTATCTTTTTTCATGATAAATCTTTGAATCAAGCCTATTTGCGCACACTTTAGTTGCACACAATTGTTTCCTTTGGATGTTTTGATTGAAAATAAGTTGTTTTGTATGTTGAAAAATGGCTCTCTTCCGTATGATGAAGGGAATGGATTTCTTTTGCCAAAATATTACAAGGCGTCGTAGAACCAGAGAACGAACTAGATGATTCTAGCTCAATTACTCTGTTGTATACTTGTTGCAATGCGTTGAATGGGGACCTAACTAAATTTTTAATCTTTTGTTGGTCCTAAATATATACCCATACAAAATACTTCCTTTGTGTTCTTTATGTGACCTAAAATAGGCCATAGAC
>JAQFZG010001518.1:0-20711 GCA_034695465.1 Entomobrya nicoleti | reverse complement strand
TCAAATATAATGACACAACCTACTGGAATCTTATGAGTATGGTGTCAGTCGACTTTATTTTCATCGGTTTGAAAAATTTGCAAACTTTATATTTCTAAAATTTTAGTTACGTTTTTACGTCTTAAGTAATAAAGATTCTTCTGTCAGTTATAGAAAAGAAAACATTACTTATTTGATATATAGACACATAATTTTTTTCTATGCAATGAAGGATACGATTCAGGGTTTTTAGGATTTGTAAGTATTTTTTAAATACGTAGGGCGTTATGGCTAAATGTGTACACTTTTAAGTCTCAATAACTTTGGCGATAGTTGATGTATTGACTACTTGGTTATACCGCTAGCTAGCTAAATACTAAACGTAAATATGTGCAAAGGCATTTCGTTATATGTGTACCGGTTAGGTAGCAGTGCAATCTAACGTAAAATTGGCGAAAAGGCCATTTTCCGTGATTTTTTCTGACACATTTGTTTGATTGCTGGGAACTTTGTGAAGTTTTTGAAAATAAGGAAAAAAATGATAACAGGTTCATTATTTTGAATGCTTTTTTAAGCTGCATTAATAGTTTGGCAGAAAAAGTAGACCTTATTGAAAATTTAGGGGGTTTGATTTTCATGGAATTTCAGTTTTTCGCATTTTTGTTTGAGATACTGGACAAGCACAAACTGTTTTCTGGTACATAGAATAAAATACCATATCGCTAAAAACTTTGGTTTCACGGTAATTCCCAACAAATGCTTAACTTAAAAACTGATTAGAAAATAGCCTGTTCTTTGTCCTTCTCAGGAACCACATTTTATTTCTAACATGATGTGGTTTTAATTTGCTTTTAGGACGGTTTATTTCTTTATCATTCGTGATTACCTACGAAACAGTTATTACAAAGTTGAAACAATTTTAGAATCCTCAGATAATGGGCTAATTGTGCATTTAAGGGTATCTAGGAAATTGGCTTATCCAAAGTCAATAACAATGCTTCAAAATTTAGCACCTATTTCCAGGCCTGTGTTACTGAACTTGAAGAATGAAACTTTTTACACTTTGCTCTGTTACTCATAAGGCTATGCATCTAAAGCCAAATGGTTTGGCACAAATTTAAGTTAAAACTTGTGTTATCTA
Organism: Entomobrya nicoleti; assembly: GCA_034695465.1. Classification (NCBI taxonomy): domain Eukaryota; kingdom Metazoa; phylum Arthropoda; class Collembola; order Entomobryomorpha; family Entomobryidae; genus Entomobrya; species Entomobrya nicoleti. Next base: position 19,591 of record JAQFZG010001518.1, on the reverse strand, counting down.
ATAGTATCAGCAAATTGTGAATTCATTAATCACATCCAAAGTTATTGAGAGCTAAAAGTGTACACATTTATCCATAACACCCTACGTAGAGGTATACATGTGTTTAGAAAAGCTACATTTTAAAGTGCGAAACAAAAATGATGTTTGTTTCATAATTATCATGCTTCAGAACTCTCCGAGTTGAAAATTTGTTTGAGAAATTATGTGCATTTCATGCATGTTAATAAATTGGGTTCGATGCTTAAAGGTCAAAAAGCATTTTCAACTTTTCCAAAATTCTCAGTATTTTCTTGTATTCGTGCTTTCATATTATAAACTTACATATCTTGTGCATTTTCGGCCTTTTGAGGTTGTAAAACACTGCCTCGTTCAAAACTATATTTTTTCCTGAGAGGAAAGCACAATTACTATAATTACATAAACGTTTAATCTTTAAATTTTTTTCGTCTTATATTTTTTTATTCGGAGTGCCTTCAGTGGCCGCTCTAACCTGGTGTATTTTGGTTATGTTTCTCCACCACATTGTTTAATTTTTTATCATCATTTTTTTGATAAATAAATAAGTGGCCAATGGATAAGCAAATTTGTTCATTGATGAAGAGTCTAATGGTTTTTGGCAGGTATTTATGGATTCATATCCAGAACATGCTCGGTAAGACCAAATAATATACTTAGTTATAAAATGAGATCGTAGTCCACAATTTAAAATATAAGACTATCCAATATTTAACCACTAGAAATGCATACATTAACCGTTTACGTTATTTATTATAAAAGAATTAATTCATTTGGTAAACTACTGGGAGGTAAACAAAATTTGTTTGAGTACCAATAACCACAAGCATTTTTCGACGCGGCACTTGTCAAGCCAAAAATTTAAAACGTAAGATGCACAAAATAAAACAATCATTCATTAAATTTGCTTTAGTTTATGTACGATCACATAGAAAAAACCAATACCTTGTGCTTGAGAAAGCTTAGTGGTCAATAGCTTCGCCACAAATTTAATTGGAGAAGCGGATACAATATTTGTTTCCAGGGAAATATTCTTGCCTATATATTTTTAATTATATGTATGCTATGTCAAATTTAGTGTTGATTTTTTCTGTAAAGTTCGACAATGACTTACAAAATGAAAAACGTTCTTCAGTTTATATTTATTTTTATGTGGTACAGTTCCGTCTCATCGAAGCTTAACAACAATGAAAAACACGTTATTACACTCTTTGAGCACGGAAATTTTATTGGTAATTTACTTCTCTGCCCTTAGATAAATTTAAGTCTTATTTGAAATCAAATGTTGGTTCAATATTTCAAAATGTTTTAGGTGTGTCTGCCAACATTAGCATAGCTCGTTGCTCAAACCTTCCACTACACATCAGAAGTAAAGTTACATCTGTTAATTCACATGGAAATTGTGCTCGTTTATTTGAGGAAACTGATTGTTCGGGCGGATCGATTGAAATGGAACCAACTTCCCCATCTCATTATTCATTGCGGAGCTGGAATTTTAATGATAAAGCAAACTCAGTGGGTCCCTGCCAAAGCGACTGCGCCTTTGAAGTTACTGGAAAAATTGAAAGAGAAATCAAAGTTGAGATATATACTAGGACACAGTATAAAGGTGAGGATGTATATCTGATATATGAACCTATATATATATTTATGCATAAATTGAACTCTAACTCGAAACAATATTTCCCGTTACAAAAGGTGTTTACACAGTTATACACGGAACTGCTTGCGAGCATGTTCCCAATAACTTTATTGGTCGAATACAGGCTATCAAAACGATTAGCGCTTGTATCCAGTTGTATGACAACCACAATTGTATTGAAAAGGATACCTTAAAATTGGTTCAACTACGTCGCAATTCCAATTTTGCGGAAGATTTTTCAAAGTGGAATTTTCCAGAAGTCAAATCCATGAGTCATTGTAGATATAAATGTGACAATATGTTGGCTTCATCAAATTCAACTGATCCAGAAAACGTCAAAAGTGGGAAGTTATTTTATATGAAAAGGCTCATCTCAAAGGTAAATTAACGTTTTAATACTATACTTATCTTAGAAGCATGCATGAACAATTCCATCATTCGATTTCATAGGAGCCTGGCTTAAACTCAAGCCCGATAAATGCATCAATCTGGATTTTAGATGGGAAGGTGTTCCAGTTTCAGTGGATGTTGATAACAGTAGTTGTGTTACGCTTTACGACCATCATGACTGTTTCGGAACTTTCCATGTGGTTTTATCAGTCAATGAAGATCTCTCATTTAACAATTTTGACGGAAGAACACGCTCGTTAAATTTGTGTGGTCGTGACAAACGGAAAATTGTTTCTAAACCATTACCAATTACCACAGCGTCTACACTAATAAGCTCTCCTACTCATATAACTATTATAACTGTTTCATTAACAACTGGCTTAGTCATCCTTGCCTTTATAGTATTATTTGTTGTAAAGAAATACTGTTATTTGAGAGCGATGAAAATGAACCAATTATCTGAAAATGAGATCAGTGAATTTCTTAACGGTGGCGATATGGACATTGATGTAACTAACACTAATCATACGACAGACTACCCTGTAGAGGTTTTGGCTAAAAATAGACCTTACAACCATGCTTTTGAGATTCCTCGCTCACAAATATTATTTGGTAATAGCATACATATTTGATAAGCAGTATATATTGAATGTAATGCTTTACGTTAGGTCTCACTTTACCTAAATCTTTAGATTCAAAGGTTCCTTTGGGTAGTGATGAGTTTGGAGTGGTTTACAAAGGTACTTTGTTAGCTGTGCATGGTCAAGTTAAAGGTTCTGATAGAGTATCTGAGGGTAACGCCACCGCAGTTGCTATTAAAACGGCAAAATTAGCAGCTGGCACCGCTGGTTTGCGGTCGATTTTAAAGGAAGTCAAAGTTATGCTATATGTGGGAAACCACCCTAATATAGCACGTTTAATAGGATGCTGTACAGGAAATATCGCCAAAGGTTTGTACTATATATGAAGCTATAATGTTTTAATTGTTGAATAATAATTGATTCTTAAATGTCTCCCAGGAGAAATTTTGGTTGTCATAGAATTTTGCTGTAAGGGCTCTCTGGACATGTATCTTCAGCATAACCGCTTGTTATTTAAAAACGTTGTTCGAAAGGGAAAAATTGAATCTTTACAATTGCAGATGTAATTAACTATGAATTAGTCCATATAATTTATCTGCTGGAGGGTTCCATTTTGACTGATTCATTGGTAAACACTAGGTTTGATTTTGAAAACAATCAGGACGGTCTACGATTTGATTTGTTTCAAATTATGAAATGGTCAATTGAGGTTGCACGAGCAATGGAATTTCTGAGTAATGCCAAAGTGGTCCATTCTGATTTAGCCGCAAGAAATATACTTTTGGATGAAAGTCTCAACGCCAAAATTTCCGACTTTGGGTTATCGCGACAACTTTACAACTACACAAAATACGTGAAGAAGAAGCAAGTACGTTGTTGATTTGTTAGATTATGGGTGTTTCCATTGAACATTAAGAGGTAATAGTTAAATGTTTTGTTTTATTATTTCTACTATTTAACTATGTTCTAGGAACCCTTACCCTGGCGCTGGATGGCTCTCGAATCTCTGACACGTATGGAATTTTCTTTGAAATCTGATGTTTGGAGCTTTGGTGTATTGTGCTGGGAAATGTTTACTTTGGGTGATAAACCATACCCTGGCATTGTCTGGAGTGAGAACTTTGTTTTCAATTTGAGCAATGGAATGCGGTTAAATAAACCTATAAATGCAACAAGAGAATTGTAAGTACGAAACTTCAACTTGTATTAAACCATTTACTAGGTATTAGCATTTAATCTTTTACTTCCAGTTACAATTTAATGATTCGATGTTGGGATGAAGATGTCTTGGTGCGACCATCGTTCTCACGAATAGTTGCGGAAATTGAAGAAATGCGATTCTACTACAGAAGCTCTGCTCAACTATAAGTAGCACGGTAAACGTTGAAAAACTGCTATAGTTTTACTGCACGTCTTCAAGTAAACAATTTAATTTCAAAACAGCAATTTAAGATGTTCAAGTACTAATTCAAAAACAAAATTAATGGGCAAATCATTATTTCAAATATATCTTAGATACCTTATGCAATACGCTCTTTTCGAAGAATTTTGGACAATTATTCTTTCGTAAACCAAAAAGCTTCATTTCCATGTCCAATAAACACTTTCCTATATAGTTAAGGATTCGCTATTCATGAATTAAACAGGAAAAAGTAATCTTTTTAAAAATAACATTCAACGGAAAAAAATCCTTTCACTTAAAACATTACACCAATGATTTGGAATGTTTTGAATATCACACATTTTCTTTTGGATGACTTAAAAAATATTGCTAAATCTGATTGTTAGAATTTCAGTACTAATTATATTTTTACAAATTATATTTTTTGAAATATTTTCTTTTATAGTGCGAGTATTTCCTAAAAACTCTCTGGTGGTATCTCATTGTTTAAAACAAACTTGACCTAAGCATATAGTGAAAAATATAAATTGGCATAACCAATATTGAAATCAAATGTTTCCACTATATATTTAGGAGTAAACTTTTAGTCTTATAAAGTTTCAATAAACTCTTTATAACACGATAAAATTAAACAAATTTATATACCAAAAATGTATCTGAATCCTTAATTATTTATTTAAGGAAATAAACAAAATGCAAATCATTTTAGCAAATCTCCAGAAGAAAGAGTAACATTATTTTTATTTTTAAATATCTGTGAAACCAGTACTAGTTAATTTGCAAAAACACTTTTATTTTTACTAAAGACAAAAATATTTCTAAATTTTAGGCCCAAAAATCAGGTATGTAGTCTTAATTGGTATAAAATAGTCAAGTCTAATTTCTATTTACTATAAATTCTTATTTTGTTTAGGTTTTCACAAAATTAAAAACATTAATGAAACAGCTTGTTTTCAACAGTTTACACCAGTAAGTTAACCTCTGTTACAACACAAGAGGCGTAGCTCTGTTAGAAAAATTAGCAACTAGCCTTGATATAAATGCCCTCAACAATTGCAGAGACTGCACAAATATTCCAACTACAAGTACAAAGAACCCTACACAAAATACAGTAAAACATGAAAGCCCAAGTATTGATTTTGAGTCAATTGGCTGTGGTGGTGCCGCTTTATCTAAATATAATACGTTTGTTGATGAAAAGCTCCGTTTAAGGTATAGCAGATGCTTAGAAAGCCTATCAAACTTAACCACCTCTCCCGATTCCATCAATCTAGTAAAGGCCCATTGCGTTTTCTTAGAAAGATATCCAGTAAACCGAAAGTTTAGTTTCACCCATTTTGCAACTTCAGGAGCGTCTCTTAGAAAACAAGCATATTTTCCATCAATTATAGCAATGTTTTTGCTTAAAATACTTGTAAAGAATGTATACTTTTCAAAGTAATTTCCAATCCCAATTTTCTTCTCTGCCATTTGTTTCGACATATCTGTAATGTTTGTAATTGGAATTTCTTCATAAGCTAAGTAATCCAAAATATGTTGATCTCTCAAAAGCTCGCCAACCAAATATTTAAATTCTTTGGGCAATAAGTAATTATACACAAATTCAACTGCATGTTTAATGGGATAAGAAATTTTAAAATGTTCACACAAATACCAGTCTATAGACTTTGGAAGATCCCGAAGACGTGTACTATCTGATGAAATAAAACTTTGATAAATATTAAAGTAGAATGAAATGGGAATTAAAAAGCATAAAATTAAACGTCGATCGAACCCTATTTCACTAACGGGTTTACCAAGAGAGAACATAAAAACTGAGAACCCTTTTGAAATTTTTTGTGTGATAAATGAGATTAAAAAACAAGTAGTAAAGATAGCAACCCACGATTGCCAATCTAATATGGTCAACATCGATGGGTCGTAAGTTGTGTAGGTTCCGTAATTTACACAAAACGCCAAAGAAAAATAATCCTGAAATACATCAGGATATGGATGTTTACTTCCTCGAAGTTCTGTAATTGTAAGTTCTTCGAGTGGAGAAGCAATCTGAAGTAAAAATCTGAAATCCAGATGCCAATTCTTATTAATTGCCTGCTCAGGTAAAATTAGGTCTTCCTTAAATGTTAACGTAATGTTTAGCTGTTCTTGTAAAGCTGAAAAGCCCAACACCATTTTACGGTTACACTTGTTCAGGCTTTTCAACATGGTTTTTAAATTGTTGCGATATGAAGTGAAATGCAAACAAGAGTCAACTGGACGAATGTCCACGAATTGATCTAGGTATGTATTTATAATTTCCATATATATAAACGAAATCTGTACGGTTTGACCATATCCATTAGAGTTGAGAGCTAAAATTGAACTTTGAATTTTATCAAGCGATTTGTCCCAAATTGGAGTTAGTTGACCGAATTTTAAATCACAAAAGTAGCACAGTTGAAACATTTGATTATTTAAGTCGAAAAAGATTACACTGGCATGAAACGGCTTTACGTTCAATCGGGGTAAAAAACGAAGATAAGTGTAAATTGGGTCAGAAAATTTGGTAACCTTAGAAACATAATTAAAATATATAACGTTGTCTGATGTACCAAATCCAGATTTTTGGATTGTATATACAAGCTCTATTGTATTCTTAAGAAACGTTAGAAACACAATTTTACTTTTGGAGTATTTCGAAAACAGTCGAAAATATCCGGTTTGCATGTTTATATCACTGTTGTTTCCTAGGATGTTATTGCGTATCTCAAAATCTAAGCTTGTTACATTATGTATGGTATACGTATGAATTAATCCATCAGTGACCAATACATTACTTGACGGTATATCCTGCCTGGAGTCGGATACAACAATGTTTATCAAACAGTTGTGTTTAGTAGTAAATGGTACGAAAGGTACAAATTCAGGCTTAACTAGACAAACCAATTTAAAAACTGCAACTAACAATAATTTAACAAACATTTTATTCATCAGTTTTGAAATTAAGTGAAACAGCAGCATTAAACACGTGTTTTGCTTAATCCTTTTAACTTTTTCTCAAAGTGTACACTATCAGCTTTTTATTGTACTAAAAACTTAGCACAAATCACTTTTATAAGTCGTGATATCTTCCGTTCATATGTTTTAGAAATGTATCTTTTGTTCGTCTTTTTTACAATATCAAGTAAATATTTGTTTCATTTGTTTGAAATATATTTAAAATATACAAAACCAGAGCAAGCATCTTACACAGGCAAGATAACACTTATTTGACACGGCTTATTTTTAGGTTTTCCTAATAAATGCTATTTGTACATATACTTGGCTGTCGAAATTGCTTAACAAGCATATTTGATGTTACTAGAACTTGAACTAATATCAATGTATAGATATGTTTTAAAAATATTTAATTAAAAAATTCCATGCGCACAGTAAATAAAGTAACGGAAAGCTTGAATATCAAGCCTGCCATATGTTACGAAAGACTACTTTAGTTAATTATTAACCATGTAAGTGGTTGATGACGATGATATTATAAGCTCATAACTTCTTTAGGTCAAGTACCTATTCAGAAATGTGTTGGTGTAAATGAACTGAAGCTTATATAAAAAGCAAATAGCAAACACTTTTTAAAAGAACTGCACTGGAGTTTTGGGAATTTGAGTACAATTAGGCTTTGTTTGTGATTTTTGTGATTTGTAGTGTGTTATTTGTATATTTGCAAACGATTATTTCTTCAGTTCAGAATATTCAGAATGTTTTGCAATCTTGTGGTAACGAACCACATCCTGACAAATCCAGGAAACAAGAAGTATGCAATTTGTGGATTAAGACGACCAGGTTCAATAAAAGGGTGGGATCTGTAACCTGTCTAGAAAGTCTAGAATTATGTAACGCTACGCCATTCGGGCCAGTATATATTATATATTTTCCTATTACTTGTAGGAATATAGGCGTATTTTTCTATTTAACATAAAAAAGCTTCAGGTACTTCAGCATATGTTATCAAACGTAAGCCATGGGGTTTTTCCACCTCGATGTCCAATGTGCTGCGGTTACATAAAAAAATTAGCCAATATATGTCACGGAACTCTGAGTAGTTCTCGTTAATAAGGCAATGCATTAACTTAAGTGTACGAAATCACGAATCCACGTGCTACTGTAACCAATTATAAATGCTACGGTTTTATAACCGTTATGGTAATGAAGTCTTACTTTGTAAAAACGCTTGTAGTGTTATACTGAGATGTCTGAGCACATTTGTTTTGTGATTTCTTCAAGCCCTTCTTTAACAAACGTAGAGGATTCCAAAAGAATCTGACCAAAGCAATTTTATTATATCTAAGCAGGATAATGATGAATTGACCAGATATTGATAGGATAATATAGCCAAAAGTCTTAACTTAGAAATGCGCAAAAACATTTTGATCTAGCTTGTTCTACTTTAGAGTTTCGGCTCAATATTTTATTTTGGACAAAACCCGATTTCTGGGGGGAAAATACATTTTTTTTCAAGTTGATATAAATATACTAGTTAAAGGAAATAAAACACACAGTATGGCATTAATTATTCGTATTAAATGGACGTTTCATTTTTAGTAACCAATAGGTCAGAAAAATCAAAACTTTTCTAATGGCAATGTACACGATTTTCACCAAATTCCATTTTGCGCATTCATGCTTATTTTTTCACTAATTTTGGAATTCCGTTTTTTCTGTTGAAGTGTCATTCCCACATTTGGGCAAGTAGAACAACAACCTTTTGCATACTATTAAGTTAGACCCTTGGTGATGTTGTCATACACATTTTTGATGAATACATCAACATCTCTTTGAGATAAACGAATATTGCTTTGGTCGGATACTTTTGGAATCCTCTACGTATTATCATACTTATACTATGTTTAATTCATGATAAGTTAAGTTGATTTAAATTATACAATTTGGCCAAATAAGTTATTACCAATTAGCAAAAATTCCTTGGATTCCAAGAAGTACTAATCTTGTATTACAATTATTTCTAGTACAATAATAATATTATATTTTAATTGATGTTTTTTGAGTATGATACCGAATAAAAAAATAAAATAGAGACTTCGCATGTGTAAATCATTGGCAATAAACATAATATCCTTATGAAACATAAGGCTTTTAAAATAACCCGAGTAAAAGGTTTGTGAATATTTTTTGGTTCTTCTAGTTTTTCCGCTGATGTCTACGGAATAAATAAGATATGTTATGGTTGGTTTCTAAATTATACATTTATCATGTTATGTAGAAATGAAGCACCCTTGTGCTCATGTCAATCTTTCGTGGTTTGGTATAATCTTGTCTCAGTTTATGGCATGAATATTGTCTGTAAACATTAAAAAATTAAAAACACATAAATGCCTTTCCTTCAAGAATCCGACAATGATAAAATGATGGACACATGTCTGTAGGAAATTACGTGTCACCAGATTATCAATAATAGTTGGCATTTCAGAATTACTACAAAAAATCTTTTGGAGCTTTATAGTCCACAAAAAATTAATCTTTCATCATGTTTTCTACAACGTTCGTGCATAGAGCGCTACCGACTAGCATTGAGTTGTTGGTACTAATCTTGATTTGTTTGTTTTTCTACCTCGAAATTTTTCCTGGCTTCATTGATATTCGAGCACATAGACGAAATAATAATAACAGTTTTAAGTTTCATGACATATTTGAGATATACTGTAAGTATATTCACATAAATTAGACAAAAATTCAAATAATGGTTTAAATAATTACGATATTTTTGTGTAAATTGCTGAAACATAACATAACATATTTGTAGACGACTCACACAGAATTTTTCGTGACCAAATTAGATATTCAATTCCGGAATTTGATTTGTTTTTATGTCATAATGTACAGTGTTGAAACATATATTTCAAAACCAGAGTGGGATAAGTGATTGACGTAGTTTCGTAAATGTGCCCGGAATTTTAATACAAGCATCAAATACAACGACTGAGGGGCTCAAATTGAAAAACAAAGCAAATAATGCATAATTTCAAATATTATGATAAGTTCATTCTATACAGGAAAAACAGTAGTAAAAAGTTCAAAATGGGAAATACCATTTTGGACACTGGCTTACTTGTAAATTTCACTTAACTCATACTGGGGTGAATCAAGACATCCCATGTTAATAACCACAATGGCTCGGATGAAAAAATCGTATTTTAAGCAGGGTGGGATATTACCCGGGCAAAACACATAAAACCCAACCCACATGGGTAAAATGGGTTTAATGGGTTAAATTAAAAACCCAGATAATTTAAATGATACCGCCAATATATATACTCTATGCTATATACATAAGGTATGCATTAAATAAAAAACCCATTTTACCCATTTCATAATGGGTGGGCCGGGGACAATAAACCCATGGGTTTAATGGGGGTTTTAAAGCTCAGAATAAACCCAGGGCCCACTCTGATTTTAAGGCGACTTAGAAATTTAGCCATTTCCCACTGGAATGGTAAAAATGGGTGGGAAACTTTTCGATACTATTTGGCTTAGATATATGACAAGAATTTTATGTCAAGCTTCAGTGTGTTCACGTCTTATTAATTACTAATTACGCGTGTTTCACGGAAAGCTTATATTCTGTTGTTATGAAACTCTTACGTATTAAATCAGATAAATATTGAATAGCTAAAGCTTGTCCGAAAGGATTTTTACTACTTCCAAATCGCCTTAAATATTAAAGCCTTTATCGTTCACGTGCAAAATAAGCACATTATTTTTATGATTTTGGAGCCCACTTATGAGAGCTCCAAACTTACTCACTTACTTACTATGTGATATCTCCGATTTTATGTAATTTGACATAAGACGTTGATGGGTTGAAAAAGAAATAAGTTAAAAAACAAACTTTAAGATATATTCCTATCCATTTATAAAAAGGGTTTGTTGTAAACATTTTCCTAGGAGTAAAGATGAACCTACCTAAAACAGTTTAGAAGTGATCGTTTGCAGAATGAGGGCAATTCGTACGTGTGTTTAATTTTGTCACATTTGAAAATTTCCAAGTTCAACTCATTAGCTTAGTGCACAGTGAATACGTTATTTATTATAATTCATTTGGATTTTTTTGTAATAGGATTTACCACACAACTTGTTATTAACTGTTTTAGTATCAATTTTACGTGTAAAGATTAAAAGAGAAATAAAAAGGTTTACACGTACTTAAGTATCCAAAATGTTGCAACAACATATTAAACTTTTCATTCGATGTTGTCGCTTGGCCGAACTATCAAGCGTAGTTCCTTTCTTTTGGAACAAGAAATCTGCAAAGTTATGCTTCCACGTTCAGTTGACCAAAAGGATCCGTCTGGGTCAATATTTCGCAACAGTTCTAATGATAACGGTCATATTACAGGGCATGTTTGTAGCCTGGAAGGTTTCTAAGGATAAAACATACACGATTGACCTATTTGACCAGCTTCTTTGTCTATTTAGTCTAGTGTCTCAGGTTACTACTATGGCCTACATGTTTGCATTTCACAATCACGCTAAAATACTGACAACATATATAAATGGGTTGTTACAGTTCTATGAAAACTATCAGAAAGATTTGAAAAGTTCAAATTGGAAATTAAACTTTACACAAAAGTTGGCCCTAATGTTTGGCTATCACTTTTTTCGTAACTGTTTTCTATTTCCGTTTGCATATGTTTTTGGACTTCATTGGAGTAAACCATGTAAGCCTTCTCTAGCGGGATATTGGTTACTAGAGGAATGTTACCCAGAACTACTCGAATGCGGTCTATCGATATATGGATTTTCCTTCAAGATGATCATATTTCTGGCCAACGTATGGCTAATGATCGTCATTGTTTGTATGTACTTATTTGGAATAAGCATAATGTGTATTGTCTGCACAATAAGTCTGGTTGAGTACATCAACATGTTTCAAATGGTTTCAGTGGACTTGAAGACGACACCATGGAAAATAACACTTATATACAGAAAACTTCAGGTTTTGACCCTTTTGATGAATGAAATCCAAAAGTATGGAGTTACAGGAAATCTGATACTTATAACTGTTCCCGGGCAGGCATTTGGACTGTGTACGTTAATCAAATTGGCTTCTCATGGAATGACGGATGTGTCTACGGTTATGCTTGGAGGGTTTTTTGGAGCAGTTTTCATCAACTGCACGACAATCAATATTATTATACTTGGTTGCCTGGCGGATGTATGGAGCAGTTCGAATGATGCGTTATTCGAGTTGAAGAAGGCAGTAAGGCTTGGCTACTCACAGAAACAGGATATAACTCGACGGGAATTAAAGTGGAAGGAAAAAGTGTGCAAATCTTGTAACGTTCTAAAGGTTAAGTTTGGATCGTTAAATTTCATTGAACGTTCTACTCCATTAACTTGTTTGGGATTTGCGAATGATTTGAGTGTGAATATGCTACTAGTTAATTAAATATTCTTGTGTAAATGTGTATCTAGAGAACACTAACGTTTAACATTGTGTTAAGTTATGACTTTTTCACAAATATTGTTTTCCAAATCTTGCAACTTTGAAATACTATGATAAAGATCGAATATAATTAATACTGAAATTTTTAAAATAAAAAATAGGGTAAAGTATAAAATGTGTTTTAGCATAACTGGTAACAAATATATTAGCTTGTGATGACTTCGGCTCTACATATGTATTTTTAACTATGGTTGCTCATATTAAATGCAATACAAAATGTATGCTTACTTGGTTCGAACAAAAGTTTAATGTTTGATAGACATTTAGACATTCTGTCAATCCACAGCTCTGATTGCCACAAGTTTTCAAAATACCCAACAACAAATACCCTGGCAAACTTTCAGCAAGCAAAATTAAAAATTATTCTATGCTTTGATGCCTAGAAATAAAACATCGGTCGAATATCAGTTCAAGCTGATTTTTATTTTTTCTCTAAATCTATTTGAGTTTTATTTCTCTTTCTTTGATGAGTCAATTACTAAAATGACATTTTAAAATACTGGTGGAGTATGCATTTTTTTAAACCTATCAAATAGTATAGAGTTCAATTTATAAGAAACAAAGTAAGTATAATTTATAAGAATTATAAAATCTGATATAGTAAAATTTAACATCGAAATCATTTGTAAGTATTTGAACGTTTGAATTATATTAAAGTGTCAACCTATCATGTTGGCATCACACAATTTTACATTGTTATATTAGACGACATGTCCATCTTTTCCGAAAAATATATATAAACTATAACTGAAACAAAGTAATACGCTTCAGATTTTGAATTATTAATTGGATTTGGCGAGAGCCAAGAAAAAATTAATACACTTTATTGCCCTACAAAAAATCAATAAACTTAATAAGACATTTTAAAAGTTGTCATTTGGGTTTGCTTCCTTTGACTGTATTTGCTGTCCGCACCACCGTCGCACTTTTTGCTTCCAATAAATATTCGATATCAAGGTTTTGAAATAGATTACTGTTCATTGAAATTTAAAAAGCTCAAGATGTAAACTTTTGCCTTTCCATCCCATTCACCTCTCCCAGAAGCGACCAGTGTGACAAAGTATATGTTAAAGCAACCTCTAAATATTTTTACATAATTGCATCAGTTGTTTATAAATTTGAGTTTTTTTTTATCAAATTAGAAATACTGTGAAAGTGATGACTCCGTGTTGCGAGATGCATTTCAGATTTTAAAGGACAAATTTTAGAATCCTGTTTGCCTAATGACAAACATACATTTCGACTTTTTTGTTGATTTGAAAAACTAAGCAATACATTTGTATTTTAGTAAGTCTAGCTGTGAGTATCTAACTTGTACATTTACAAATGGTCAATTTATAATTCATATTGCTAAGTGAATTTCTAGAAATTAAACTAAGCTTCAACTAGCAACATGTCTAGCATATATATCCAAACGCAAAGAAACTGCTGCATAACATTCATTTCAAAAGTAGTTCTTTAATATATCTTAGCATTAATTTTTCCATTAGAAATATTTTGTTTCTTAAACGTTTTTTATAGCTTAAAAAGCTTATTTGTTTTCTAAACTGTGTATATTTGTTATACACTCTATAAAGATACAAGATTAATCTCAAAACAACACTACAAAAACTGCTGTATAAATACGGGTATTATATATTTCCTGTTCAGTTTAGGCACTGTCCGACAAAGTTGTGGTTATCAACATTTAGCAAATTGCACTTATTTAAGCCAGGTGTTGGTAAAACGTCTAATTATATTATATTAGTACTGAATCTAATAGTTTTTGCATGATTCCTTGTGCAACAACGCTAGATTCACAAATTCGAATCTATAAATTCAAAACAAAATAATCAATAATTTATCGAAAGGTGGATTTCGGTAGGATTCATAGTTTACTTTATTAATCATTAAAACGATGATATTCAAAATAGTGCTCTGCGTATTTGTAGTATTACATCCCAAATTATTTGTGACTAAAGCGATGGACAATTATCAAGAAGAAGGTTCTAAAGATATTGGCATCACGAACGTTTTTGTTGGTTGTGTGATTAGAGTAATTAATTTTCGTGGTATGGATATTAATTTTCCTATTGTCAGGTACCCAATAATACTTTTTCGTTACTTTGGGCATAAATCAAATAAATACATATTTCCACTCGAAATGCTTCCATCAAAGCCCAGCAACTGGACCAACTTTGTTCGTAAACTTAATTTCAAATATATAAAACATAACAAAACGAAAAATAAATTCAGTAAGGCAAAAGAAATAAGTAAAATGTACGTTCGGAAAACATCGGACGACAAATATCGTACAAGTAGTAAACTAGCAAATTGCGAGGTAAATATATACTTCCATCCGCCCAATGAAAAGGAAAATTTCCTCCTGATATATAATCATTCTCGTTGGGGACTTGTATTAAAGGATCCTTTTTGGATAAACTATCATATAAATTGGAGTGTCGAGAAATGGAGGATTAATTTTTTGAATACTGTACCAAATTATTCAGTACTTATCTGCCAGATCACTCCAAATTCAATGTGTTCATCCAATAAACAAATGACACAATGGAGTTCAGGTACACTAAAAGATCCTGATATTGTTCGCCAAATAGATGTTCTATTTATCATAGTAACATCATCGGTTAAAATGGGTTGGTACATTTTTTGCCCCTATTGTGACCCTTGTCAACCTTTTAAGTTCGTACGGCTGAACACTCCGCCGTGGATTATCATATCGAAGGTACAAATGGAAAAACATCATTCAAGGGTGATACAAATTGCAACAAATTGGCTATGGTTGAAAATGACATTGACATAATTGAGATTACGAAATATTTTCAAATTACAAACAAACCTGGGTACATTGGCAAGGAAATTATCAATGAAAATTTGATAAGTTACAAATATTTTGGATATTATCCTGCTCACATTTTGTTAAGGTCGAAATACCATTTCCAAGCTGGTATTAGTGAATGGTGGCAGCACTATCTAAATTGGGCAATTAATTTGATTATAGAGACACATCTTAAATTGGAGACTGACCCATTTGAGAATTCTTACACAGCCAAGAATTCATTTGCAATTTTTATGCCCTGTCTGATCCCATTGTTTGGATTTCTTTTAGCATTTGCTGTTTACATACTTTTCGAATGTAAGGCTATCAGATTTGTTCTTTTTCGATTTCAAAACTTGTTTAAATTTAACAAAAATGTTGTTTTACTCAAAGTAGACAATGAGGCTAGCCCAATAGAAAAATGTTGTCAAAATGAAAATATATCGGTTCTTGGATTAGATCTTGAGATGGACGAAAAACGTTGTAGGTTTTGCCGTTCTCAGGGAAAACATATACATATTGATGATTCTTTTGAATTAGAATTACATCTGGCTAATTATCATACAATGGAATTTTTCGACGCGGTATTGAAGTCTACTTGGGCAAAAGTGGGTCTTCCAAGTTATCTTTGTAATCTAGTTTTAACGTCGGAAACCAATGGTTTGGGTGATTTGAGGAAGCTTGCGACTTCAAGCGACCTAGCGAAGAATCCGATCTTAATTCCATGTGTAATTTGTGCCCAAGAGTTAATAATTGAAAGCGAACATACTTTAAAGCTTCACCTTATTACAGAGCATACTGACTGATATGATTCTGGAAAAAATTCGGTATCTTGCGAAATTGCATAATGACAAAATCAGTTTGCCTTTGCAAAAAAACACAACTAGTAGCAAAATGGATATTGATTATGCAAATACTCAAATCGGAGAAATCCCAACGGTGAAAATTTGATAAAAATCATTGACAAAAAACATTGTCTAATTCTCGTAATACTTTGGCAACTACTTTACATTCCTTTCGCACTAAAACCTGGTTTTTGATGTTTTCTTAAATCCTATTTTGCCAAACATTTTGGAATTTATAAAGTTGCACTATGACTTACTAGTAAAGTCCACTAGAAGAAGAATACTTATGTACATATCAAGTGGTTCGTTTAAATAATATATTTATTTTATAGGTATTTTGGCTATTTACCAATTTCCTATTGGGGTAGTAATACATCTGGTAACGGAAGGTTTTGACTACCACTGGAGTTTGTTCTATTACCGGGATTTAATGTATTTAATGTATTTATGTTTATTATCAATATAAAATCAACTTCTGTATTTAGTAACTATCTATAAAATACCTTATCATAATGACAACGTTTACCTGAATCTACCTTAAAAATTAATTGCTCTTTCCTTTTAACACATGTTCATTATTTGGGTTTGATGCTAAAAAGTATACAGACTTTTTACATTTCCACAATTTTCGTCATTTTCTCGCAAATGTGTTTCCATATTGTTTCCAGGGATATATTGCGCAGTGCCACTTTCTCTGGGCTGTACAAAACTGCCGCGCTGATTGTTACCATACTTTTTTCC
This sequence comes from Entomobrya nicoleti, assembly GCA_034695465.1. Classification (NCBI taxonomy): domain Eukaryota; kingdom Metazoa; phylum Arthropoda; class Collembola; order Entomobryomorpha; family Entomobryidae; genus Entomobrya; species Entomobrya nicoleti. Next base: position 2,660 of record JAQFZG010001518.1, on the reverse strand, counting down.
TATGAAGAAGGCAACAACTAACATAATTACAACAATGAAAAATACTGTAAAATAATAATATGAAACTGTATCCGCTGATGAAGTAGCAGAAATTTCTGGTACTGGACACCTACGAATTGATCGAGCAGGTAATTTTTCACGTGTTGTTAGCAAATCAGCAGTGGTGGACTTAACAACAAATGATTCATCGATACAGTCCTGGTCCTCATAAATTTCAACACAGGTTACATTGCTAAGTTCCAAAGATTTTGCTCCCATTTCCCACTGATAAGGGAGATTGGTACATTTATCGATCTTCAATTTAATCCAACTTCCTAAAATAAAATAATTATATCGTAAACTTGACAAGCTTACAATTATTATTTTTAGTTAGCTATCCCACCTGCATAATTAGTTTGATCAAATATTGTAACTTGTTCAGTCTTTGCTGATCTGGGAATCTCGTCACATTTGAATCTACAATGGCTTAAAGACTTGATAATGGGAAACTTCCATTTTATAAAATCGTTATGGAAATATGTATCTTCACGGAGTTCAATAGATGTCACGTTTGCTCCAGAGTTTAAACAGTTTGAATTGTTGTACAGCTCTATGCACTGACCAAACGTTTTGTTTGATCGACTTGACCTGGTCAATAAAGTTGTTTGGGACTGATAAGCATCCAGTTCCAATTAAAGTTCCATCGTTTCCTAAAAGTTATTAAAAGAAGATTAGAAGGTGGTGGTTGCTAGAGATTTTAATTGTTTAATCAAGTTTATTTTATTTACCCAAGTAGTTTGCTTTACTGAACAGTTGAACTTTAATATCTTCCCCGTTGTATTTTCCTGTGACATCAATGTCACATTCGTTTCTACAAGGGCCTACTGACCTACTGCGATCATCCAAATTCCAGTCAACCATATAATTGTGCGATGCAGAAGTTGGTAAAACTTCTACTGATTTACCACTGCAATTAAATCCATCGTAAAATCGGGCACAGTTTCCTTGAAGATTTATTGATGATACTAGTTTGATGTTTCTGGGATGTCGAATATTGGAACAGTGAGAAACGCAAAGGTTTTCGGAAACACCTGTCATTTTTTACAAGCAAGATACAAAGTTCAGTGAACAATGCTATTTTACATAGGTATAAATAATTTATTAAATTATTATTATGAAAAACCTTGTGAATTGGGATGCTCCCAAACCGTAATAAATTTTTCTCCATTGATGTATAATCTTTTTGAAGCGACTAGGTAAAAGAACAAAGTAACAAGTTGATTGAAAGAAAACTTCATTTTTTGTTAAATTTCGGAATAATCGTTTTTTAGAAAGAAGAAAAAGGACACGAAATGACGTCTTGGAGGAATTTTACTGAGCAAAAAAATCATTAACTACATATTATACTTAAGCAGTCTCTGGTTGCTTCATTTATGGATTTGCGTTTAATTTTTGTGACGCATGTCAAATCTGTGACTCATGCTTAATTCACCGAATATGCATACACCCACTTCCTTTCCGATTCGATAACATTTACACTACCGAACTACTACTTGCCTTACACAGACAGACAGCATGATAGTAGCTTGTGTATAATTAGGCATAATATATTTCAGCATGTTGGCCTTGAAACAAGTTGTGCTTTTCATCAAAACAAAAGTGACATTTGTAAAGTATTTTAAACAATGTTTGTTTATCATAACTTTTAAAAATATAACTATAAAGCATAAACTAAAATAATTATGTGGACCAATTACAAATATTATTTTTCACGCAAAATAATTTTACAATTTTTTTTATTCAATAACAATATTTATTCCAACGAAATAAGTCGTTTATAGAGTATTCAGTAATTTTAAGCCAGCACAAACGCATGATCTTCAACACACTTTTTCAATTTATCACTATATTTTTGACTGGACGGACATTCGTTTTGAGCAAGGTCGTGTGCAACATTATACTTGCCAAGAATCTACAATAAAAAATATTCCCCATCATTAAATATTCATTACATATCCCCTAAATACATAGAAGGTTTTCTGGAATAAAAGATAATAATTGGAAGAATAGAATACCTCTCTACAGTACTCCCCATACATAACTTTCCATGCGCCCTCCTTCCCCCCACAAATCGGTAGACATTCAAAGCTGTCAGGAGTAGAGCTCACGAGCACTTCTCCATTTGGACAAGGTCCCTTAAATTATTGAATAATTATTGATTATAAAATTATAATAAAATCCAATATAATAATATTTTATACTAAAATCTGTGTATTTACCTGGGTTGCCTTTTCATAACATGTGTTTGTCTCTTTATCAAAAACCTGCCCAAATGGATTCGCATTTTCTCCATAGCCGTCACACGCCACATAACGTGAATATTTAAACTTGTTCCATTCCAGTGCCCCACTTTGAATTCCGTCTACCACACATTCACATACACATGTACCAAAGGGTGAGCCCTTTGTAACTAAAAGTTTTTGTCCTAATGGACACGGACCATAATGACCTGCTAGATAGCAACGTGATGGTTCTCCATAGTAAATCCATGGAATTCTGTCAATTGACTTGGGACATCCAGGAACACTTGTAGGTTTATTAGAGACTTTGGTTTCATTGTACCAAAACTTTACTGCTACTCCCTGATTTCCGTAAATTAGCTCTAGATTTGTTATTATTCT
>JAQFZG010001517.1:0-20721 GCA_034695465.1 Entomobrya nicoleti | reverse complement strand
AAAACGGAGAAGGCGGATGGATGGATGGGTGCTCTCACTCTCCTTTTCCATCCATCCTTCTTTTCTTCATGCAGCAGCTTAAAGTTGAACGAATCAACGAGAGAGAAGACGAGAGACCTGAAAGCTACCTACACACATCCACATAAAATAACATAACATAACGAACATTTCTCTTAAGCACCAGTTGTCTTGAGTGGTGCACGTACAAGCTTTGCTTCTTCCTCCGCCACACGAAGCTGATGATTATGATGGAAGGAAAAGAAAGCACACTATACGCAACTTCTTATATGTATATAGCGCACTCGTATATGCACATACATAGCGTTTTGTCTGTCAGTTAAGTAAAGTTCACAGTACTACTCATTTCGCTTCACAATCACAATCAGTTTTTAGGAGAAGCCTAATATGTCTGTGCCCATCAACCATCATATTCTCTCGAAAAAATCACCTTTGTGAAAAGAAGCTCGCAGCTTTATACACAACTCTTTATGCCCCTATTCCTTGTCTTCATTACATTCTTTAAAAAAAAGTTTATGTGCACAACCGCACTTACAACTGAACCATGTTCATATAAAGTTCATGAGGACGATGATGAAATTACCCCAGCAGCATAACCTGAGTGGTGTACTACACGTAGATGCCCATTCTATAAATGAACAAATACACACGCTTTTTATAATATCTTACCTGTAAGGATTCTGGCACTAATGCGTGTACAGGGTTGTTATCAAGATGAAAGCACACTCATATACAACTACTCTCTATATAGTTCTCTTTCTCTTTAACATATATCAACTTCCATGTTTTAAAGTTTTCACATCCAGTAACACACAAAACGACAGAAAAATGAAGTCGGTGATGTGGCATGCTGTTGTGTATGGCGCTTTTTAAGAGTCATTTCGTGCATTTAAGTTGATTAACAGAAAAATATTATGTGGACGAAGAGGGTATACAGACAGATATAGTCGGTTTTGTAGATGTGAAGTGAAGATGGGCTCGTGGTAATACACAGAAGAGTGAAAGTGGTTGTGAGTGAGTGGTCGAGTTAAAATGAAAAGTGAAGGGAAATGGGGGAAATCTTTTTTCATATTACCTAATTCACCTTTAAGATTATAGATATACTACTATGTAATAGCATATGATTTCTTTCTCAAAGTTGCACCAAGTAAATATAAGCGTATGCATGTATTTATGTCATGCATTTCAACATGTTAACCTGGCTAAACTTGTATGAAAATAAGGAGGTTAGTTTAGTAAAGCAAATTTGTCTAAGAATTTGTTGTATGACATGTTGTACCTGTATTCAGAACGTATACAATATACATAAATGTATACAAATAAGGCTATTTTCATTTTTTCTTAGAATACCTTTTCATAAGTTCAAGTTTGATTGATACACATCTTTTTCTAAGCTCTAGGTTCTATACAAAAACAAAATTTGCTTAAGAAAGAATCTGCAGCTAGTCCGTCCAAACCAAGCCAGTCAAAATAACAATTGCCATTCAACAGTTCAAGATCGTTGTTGCATGTGTGTTATGTATTGTGTACGGTCTGCGTGTAGTTTCATAGTGTTACAGAGATTAATGTTTTCTTTCTCCCTCCAATGCCTTCTTCCATTGAGCATGCCACCACTGCTGTCGAGACATACCCTGGCTTTGCCACGGGACATTGATTGCACAAATCAAGAGTATCAAAGCTTTACCAAAAAACCACGAAAACTTTGAGCACGAAATCTTCTACGTTGAAAATATATAAGTTTGTACTTTCTCAATATGAGCCTACAGCCATTTTGTTTAATTTTAGAACGAAAATTATATGAAGAAAATGGTGATGAGTATGAAATTGATTTTTTGTATTGAAATCGTATGTAATAAAATGCATTCATCATTTTATTGGATTGAACGTCACCTGATCAGTGGCCAAAGTATTGATTCTTGTAGTAAATATAACAAGTATCTAATAGCTATTCACTCACTGTCACTTTCATACTCCGTAGTGGCTTTTTTACTATGTAATGTCTCTCCCAGATAAAAAGATCTGTAACACTGGGATTATTAGTTAAGGCTATTTTCTCTTTTCCCCACTCACGACAAAAGAAAAAAAGAATGCGTTTTGTTGTAAGTTTTGTTGGGGGAGAGCTCTTCATTCTCTCTTCTCTTCTGCTCTCAATGAAATTCTCTCTTGCCTAGTGACTGTGATGGGATGTTAATATGATGATGACTTTTTAGCCTGTGTGTAAAGTGAAGAGCTTGACTTTGAATGAACTCTTACATGTTTCACACAAATAAAATCAGTTTTTTTCCCTCTTGACGTTTTTTAAGAGATAAGTTTATAGAAGCGGAGCAGGAGCATCATTATTCGCTAAAAAAACTGGGGAGTTGCGAAGCAGAGAAGAACATGACGTAACGCAATATAGACAAGTATCTTTTTCAGTTTGATTGTTGTTACAATGCACCCACAAATGGAAAAAGGGCGATTTGATATGAACGAGAACATATCTATCTACAATATCATGTAAGCCACTACGCTATTCACATATTACTTGGGTGAGTACACATGAAAAGGAAAATGGATAAAAGTAAGAGCGATGAAAGCGGTGCAAAGTGCATTGGATGGCAGCATAACATCTCATTTTTTGTGTTTGTTTTCTTAAAATGCATTTAGGGAAACTGGAGCAAAGTAAGTATACTTACAGCTGGTTCGCTTTTTATTTTCGCAAAAAAATCCTTGCTGCTTCAAAACAGCAGAAAAAATACCGGAGCAACACATGAATGTATATTATTTCATAGGAAATGTACGTATGTATATATAGAAAGTGAATAAGCCTTTTGTGAAGTGAATACAAGTCCGGAAAGGAGAACCTAGACAAAAAAAGAAGCAAGGTCTTACATTGCGTTGCATCACAAGTCTTTTTTCTCTGTCTCCTTTCAGATATAGGAGCACACATGCATGTTCTATAATATTATATAATACGTGTGCATATAAGATTCATTCATTCATACGATGAGCCACACACTACCACCAACATTTATAGTAAAAAGTGGTAGTAAATAGTAAGTATGTTAGTGGTAGTAAGAAAAGAAAGAGAGGAGGACTGTCTGTGTGTCTGTTCTTTCTGTTGTGCCGCTGGTGCGAGAGAGCAAAATCCATGCTGTCTGTTGTGAATGTCTGCCGCTGCCGTAGAATCTTCTTTTCTCTATATAGTGGGTTTTACGCACATTTACTATAACACTTGAGCGAGTTCGTATAGAAGAACACTGCACTTGTCTAGGACAAAAACGGTTGTGTGTGTTGCGAGTTGAGTCTAACAGAGTTGCTGGTTGCAGACCAACTGAAAAAGACGTGCTGTTTTTCGTTGTGTAGTCACTAGTAAAATAATGCATTATGTATAAATACATATATGTATTCACTATACATTTTATATATTTCCTTTTATTATTTGTGAAAGGATTTTTATAATGCATAAAACCAGAAGAAAAATAGCAGACACTGCAACAGCATAATGCACATTCGCACAAAGTGTTTGCGTGCGTGTTGGATATATGATATATGATAAAAAGGTATATGTGGTGTGCTAAGAAACAAATTTTCTGCTTCTGAAAATGTTACAATAAGCAGGTGTATCTATGTAAGTAGGTATGTATCTTTACCAAGTGCAAAATGAAGTTGTTGATGGCATTATTTGTTATAAAAAATTCCAAGCTTCTCTTAAAGGCCAAGGTTTCAATGTGGAGATCAGATTTAACTTGGCCGTTCTAGTATGCATGCTCTATTGTGCAAGCTGCATATGCACCACTTTGAAAATCTAAAAGGGGAAAAAGTAAATACTGCAATGTTGCCAATTGCCCATGTTTATAGTAAATCAAATAATCTTCACGTATACAAACAAACTGCATTAGGTATTTGTCTTAGCATACATTTGCTTAAATAAATTCTTCAAAAGAAAAGTCTTGAGGAAAGTAAATAATAATATTATATTAAGTATTCATATTTGAGCTACCTTGCAGCAAGTTCTCTGAGTAATATGGCAAAATTGCATAACATTTTCCTATTTGCTGCTCCAAGTTCACCGAGTACTATCATCATCATCTCTCCTGCTAAAAAAGAGTATGAAAAAGCGAAAAGTAGAAAAGTGGGACTCTCTTCTCTCCTCATCTTGGACTCTCTAAAAGAATGTTACGACTCATGGCACGCAGAGTTTGGAGCTCGCGAGCAAGCAAGAAGAAAAAAATCACTTTTTCACTGTTCAACTTGTTCTGACGCTCAGAGTCTCTTCCCTTCTTTTTCCTTTCTTGTGATCTTGCCTGGTCCGCTTTTGGCCTGGTACAGATTCAACAAACCCAAGAGACAGAGAGGAGTAGGATGCCTTTTCTGCTTCTTCATATACAGCCATCTAGCCTGGCCTGCTCCTCTTCTTTTCTTATGTATATCTTATATAAAGACATAAATAATATATAAAAAGCCACTCTGACCTTGTGTAACGTACCCATGTACCCAGATGCTTATTTGCATTACGCCGTGTTCCTTTTCATTCATTCATGTTTTTACTCGTATCTTCTATTAATATTTACCATTCACAGTTTTGTAAAGCAACATAAGGCATTAGTTATATTTTTCGAGATACGCCTTTACATTGTACTTATGTAGGTATGTATATATTTTTAGTCAGGCCATGCTCGTATACTTGAGAAGAGACAAGTTGGCTAAGTGTGAAACGGAGAAACGTGGTTTCCTACTTTGGAAGGGATTTAATCGTGTGATGCTCTGGATTTTCTTTCTGTTGCAACTTGTTCCTCTTGTCCAGGAACATTCTTTACAGAAAAACTGTTTTCTAAACATGTTAATGTAAACTACCATCATCAACTGTTGTTCGCTCGTACCCTCGAACCTACGATATATGTGTATCATTTCGATCTTAGTTGCATTCTTGATCATAGAATCATCCCACTACCCTTCCTTATTTCCTCAAAATTTAACAATAAAAGTCGAAACGGTACCCCTGCAGATTTTTTCTTTTCCTCTTGATAATAAAATACACACCGGAGGACAATAGGTGTACATGATGCAGTCATTTATCTCCAACTTAAAATCCCTCCTTCTCTCATGCTGCTCACCAGTGGCACTTTTCATGCATTCACAATCCAACAAAAATTTTGCTGGTAAATTCGTCGTCGTCACTTTTCCTCATTATTCACAGTTTTTCACACAGCTCAAAAAAGAGAAGCAAAAGCAATATATTTTCTTTCTTTTATTGAAAAAAGTTCAATTGAGAGAAGCTATGGGCTCTGAATGAATTATTGGTTTTATGAATGAGAGAAATAATGATTTTAACTGCCAAAGTAGCAAATACGCCTGAGTCAGAGCAACACCCGTCGTTCTTCGTCATCTAATTTGACTCCGTGTACATCAAACGGACACATACGTACATAAGCCATTACACTCTTTCTACTATTCTTCCTTTTTGTCGAGACAAGTAAAATATATTGCTTCTTTATTTTATAATAAGTGATGTATGTCCATCCATTCCTAATGTCATCCGTATGGCATGCCATTATTCAGCACAGTGCACTACTGTACACAATTTCATTTTATGTTATTTTCTACTTCTTCCTCAAAAACTCACATAACTAGAGAGAGAGAATGAGCGCTCGTAGAAGCACGTCACACAGGAGATTTCCACATTTTCCAAAGCACATTACGATTATTCCACCATCATATATCTTGTCCATTAATACACATAAACACAACAAAAGAGAAAACGGTCCATTCCATCTGTCCATCTCTCTAGCTCACATTTTATGTGTGTTGTGCTGTACTGTAGCTGTGCAGAGTAATGCAATGCGCAGTAATAATAATATCCAGAAAGTTCCATCTATCTAAAGCACCACTACCACCGCCATCACACATACATAGCAGCAGCAGCAGTCATCTATCCATCCATCCATCCATCCTCTACAAAAGTGTCACTTTTAATGGCAGCCATCAATCAAAACTCTTTTCTTCTTTTTGGGAAGCCCATTATAAAGGCTCACATCACATCGTTCCTACATTTACTGCTGTACTCTATCAGAGTGAGAGTTGAATATGTGTGTTCTTATAGCAGGATGTTATATTTATTATGTACACTTTTCATGGTGCTGCTGATGAACACAAAAATATATAATAGCTATATATAATGTTACACACATTACACCAGCAAAGCCCACAAAAACGCACACTCTAGTCTCTCTTCTGACTCTTCTGTCTACTCGCTGAAGAAAAACGACACATTCATCCGTTCTCCATGTAATATTTCTCTGGGATGGTAATAATCATAACAAAAACGTGTGTATATCACATTATGACATGTGTATAATATTACCACCACCACCACCACCACTACTACCAGGCAGGCATGTATGTAAGTTTGTTTGTATGCTTCACTCAAGGTTTTTTTCTTCTTAGTCATTCTCCATTTCATTTTATGCATTATAATGGATGCGGATGGTGGCGAGAAATGATTTTGTTGACGATATTGTTGTTCCTGTTAGGCGTTCTTCTTGTTGTATATATTACCTTGCTTCTTCTCTCTTCGTCTCCTATTGCTTATGTATCAGTTTTATTATTATCATTATCATGACGAGCATCGTCATCATCACGATCATGATCGTCATTATTGCTATTATATTCCCTCTTTTTGAGAAATAATGTGTATGTGTGTGTGCCTGTGTGAGTTATATAATTTATTATGTATGTAAGTATACCTTCATGTCATGATAGAGTGTAAAAAGTGCTTTTAAGTTTTCAGAAGAAAGAGACAGAAAGAATAAGAAAACGAGGAAAGTGCCATATATTATCCAGTTACAGCAACATAACATGCATTTTCTTCTCTTACCACGTTCACATCTCTCACAATTTTTTACTGGTATGTTTTGCTCTTGTGCAGTCGCAGTGTTCACGTAAGTTTTTCAAAGAGAGAGAGAGAGAGAGAGAGAGAAAGAGAGTGAAGCGAACTAGTCAGCCAACAGCCATCAATCCATCCATCTATCCATCTCTCTCTGTAGCCGTCTGTCTGTCTGTCCATCCATCCATCTCAGCTTCCACTCTCATTATTAAAGCCTTGAGCTTTCAAGTTGAGTCAGATACACACCGACTTAGATCACTTGGTACTGCAGTCTTCCAGTATACCAATTTTTACTGGAATTTCTCAAGGAAAACCCAAGTAGAGCAAAATGTAATGCTGGTTGTTGCAGCAGTGGCACCGTGAGCAAAAAAGTACTTTTTCTGGGTCTCTCTCTCTCGAAGAGTTTTATGTTTGTACGGCGATACGGATAACGAATGGCAGGCATTATTATTACTTTTAGTACAGAAAAAGGAAAAAGAGCGAGAAACTGTCCTTTTTTTGCTTGTGCTCCAACGAATCAACAGCACACATCACACATACCTAAGAAAGAACACATATATAGCTGATATGTTGTACACATTATGTGTTGTCCCCCCTCCTGTCCTGCCCCCCTTGATTTATGATTCAACAACAGGAGCGAGTTGTTGGAAATAAAAGACAGGGAAAAAACTGCGAAAAAGTGTCAAGAAGGAATAAAATCTTGCTTAGTTAATACTTAACAGAACAGACTGCTTGCTGAACAGAACACAGGCACACCACATGCACATATGTGAATGCGTATATCTATACCCTTCAGGTTTTTATATTACTATTATTTCTTTTTACTGAACGAGCGGTGTGTGATGGTGGTAATGGCAAGCAATAAATCCAAAACAAAAAAATGTATCCAGTCACAAGTCAGTCATTCAAAAAGGACAGGAATTACCATCATCATCAACAACAAAGCAATATTGTAGTTTAGATTGTAGCAAAGAGCACGCCAACATAACCGGTGGTAAAGTACGATACGATGATCATAATGACGATAACGATGGTCATCGCGTTTGCATCATACACCTTTTTCGCTTGAGAAATTTTGTTATCATTATTATTAGCCATATTATTCATCGTCTAATGTGCAATTCAACAAACAAAACCTTTAAATTTTGACTTTTGGAATGCCATAATAATTCTTGTAACATAAACATAAACTTGTGTAATAAAATATTTTTTTGTGATGTAGAATAGGTTTTGTTCAAAGTGGTCTTTTGATGAGTGCACACATCAAGATTTACTTAACATTATGTTATGTACACATTATTATATGAAACTCATTATCATCAGGTATTATATGCATTCTTATTGTGTAGTAGGGTGATATAATATAATGATTATGTTTATGTTGATGATGACGATATGAGAGATTCAGAAAAGGTGATGGTTGATGTTAAGAAAAAAACGTCGTACCGCTAATGACAATTGTAGTAACAATAAGACTAAGCAGTGATAAAGGAGGAAAAAATGAACATTTTTATTCATAATTATGACGAGCTAGACAACTAAATACCTTCAAAAAATACTACTTTACTGCTTTTTGCTTCATTTACTTGTAAGTATTTGGAGAGATGACGAATATTATTTTGGGTAGGTAGGTAAAGCCCATTATAGTTGTGTTGGATGTATTTTCGTCTTTGAATATCTGCTGAACACTCATCTAACTAATGTAAAATGTCGCTCATATTTTTCCACAAGAACACTTTTCCACCGCGGCTGCTGACGACGTAGTGCCCTTAATCTCTTCGTCTCTCTGAGCTATTCAACAGAACAGAGAGAGAAAACAAGTGTTATTTTGTGAGTGTGCATAAAAATTTGTCCATTTTCTCACGTGGAGATTAGACAGGAGCAGCATTTAAAATAAATGTGTGGTGTACTGCTGTCTTGTTTTCTTGTTCTTTTTAAAAAGTAAAAGATGATTAGCTTGATGATGATGATGCTAGTCGGAGGAAAAGAAAGAAAAAGAAGAGATCAAGCAAAATAGACAAAGAATGATGATGATGATGCTACGTTGTACTGTGTACGCTAAGCATTTTTACAGGAGAACATCTTAAGCTGTTCAAAAGTGTCAAGTGGCAAGAGGTGGTGGTGTGGTGTAAGCAAATACAAGAAAGAAAAATAGAAAAAATAATACAAGGAAAAGGTAATGATGTGCTCTTGTTGAAGTTGATGATGATGGTGATGAGGAGTAAGATGGTGGTGGAGAGTGGAGTGATGCGGTGGTAGGGTCGGTTGAGGTAGGCAACAGCAGGCGGTGCGGCATCTCATCCATTTCTCAAAAGAGAAAAAGGTGATCACCGTAAAAAAAGAGAAAAAATAACAACAACAATAACATAACAATAATGTTCATACATGCAACTTTTAAGAAAAATAATAAAAATGTTGAACGTATTAAAGTTGAGTTTTGAGCTAAGTAGGCAAGTGATGAGCAAAAACGGAAGACAAATGGAAAGACAAGATGAGATGGGCTATTAAGTAGGTAAATTCAGTTGTCTTTTCAGCGGAGAGTATTTAGTATCACCGCCAGTAAAAAAAATGAAGACGTAACGTAACAGTAGGGTAGATGCTTATGTATAACATGCCAAAGTTTTCCGAGCAAATAAAAGAGGATCTTGAGGAGATTTTTTTGAACTTGTTTTAAGAAACGACTACATTCAACGTGCGAATCCGAATAAAACACTAAAACCGAAAAAAATATTGTTGATGATGATGGCTGTGACAATGATCCTCTTCTACTCCGCCTTCACCCTTCCATTTTTTACCAGGCTAAAGATCATTAAAATGACAATTATTCCACACATAAGCTTTCAACCCAAAGTAAAAAATTCCTGGGGAATGACTACCAAAGCTTTTTAAATATACAGCTATTTGAATGCTGGCAAAATGGCAATGAGTACCATACAGTCACACATATGAAAGAAGTATTAGCAATGTGTAAGTACATTAGAATAAATAAACTATTATTCACACAAAGATCTTCATTTTTAAAGCAGACGAGAAATTTTTCTTGTTCTCATATTCGTGTAGCAGGCAATTACTACAATGGAAAAAATGACAAAGAAAACAGAGGATTATTATTAACGTGACAGGTTTTTTACTTTCCGTCTTGCATCACTCGAGAAAATCATTTTTGCTTTTATTGTGTGATGTCTTCGTCTCAACTGTTAGTAAAGCTCATTTATACACATATACTCATCAGTGTAGTAATCGCACTTTTGTTTTGTCGTTGTCATCTATATTTTGGGTTCAGTAAGCAAGTAAGTTGACGCAAGGGGATAAATATATTGAGAAACGATGACATGTACCATTTCGGTTTTCCTTCTTCCGAAGAATTACTTCACAATTTCATCTTATTCTGACATGACGCTGCGCTGTATTATCGCTGTCACGATATGCTTTGTGGAAAAAATAGAAATTGCTTTACTGCTCTTAAATGTGTATGTAAAATACAAAATATGTAGCACTTTTCCAAGGGATTAACAAATTAAACCGAAAAGGATTCAGTCACTCATTTTCCCTTTTAAAAGACAGCGACAGAGACACAACAAGATCACACATGTAGTCTTTCTGATGTGATATGTATGTAGCATTTAACCAAACTAATTAAGCAAACACATGTCGCAAAATTGACACCAGTCAAAGTGGAGCCCCATATATACAAAGTAGACTGAAAGAACAAAACGAGCAAGTACATAGCCACCAACCATACTATACCACAAAATAGACCGAACATATTTTCAAGCAATTTTCGGAAGAGTTACAAACTAACTAACTGAATGATTGTGACTCAAGTGAATTTACACGTGTTTAGGTAGGCATCTAAGTCAGTATACCCATAACGCACCAAAACAACACACGTTTATAGTAAATTCAATCCATCCATTTCAATGCAATTTTCCTGTCTCTTCTCTCTTCTCCACACGCATTGCATATCTGTTTTGTGAGCCCTGCCCTGTTTGTAGACGACGGATTATTGAGAAAAAGCAAGAAAGAAAAAGTGATCATCGGAGAGACGAGAGCATTTTCCAGAGAGTATGTATATTTTTTTCGCACCACCTCAGTTACAACCACTATCACCGCTACTCAACGATAATTTTATTTGTTTTTATATAAAGTTACAAATAAGGTTCATATAATAGTAAGTGTTATGTTATGTGTTCAGCAACTAATAGAATGTCATCATGACTTGCCTATGCCTCTTGACTTGACTCTCACTTTTACTGGTAATCTTTTTTGCAGTTGTATAGCATGTGAGCTTCATGAACCCACTTCTCTCTACACAACGACTCTTTTTCCTCCTTGTCATGTCAGCAGGAAAAGCAGCAGAATTTACATATGCTACATTTTTGCTAGTCGCGGAGGTGGCTTACACTCTCACACACATGCACATGCCCATGTACTCTTATTCACCTTTAGTAATATTCCATATCTCTCCTCCCGACTCTGACTCATGAAAAAAAACTTGTGGAATGCTTTTGAGCTGAGAACTCACAAAACGTAGAGAAACCAGCTCAAAAACATTTCCCTTTCATTTTTTTCATTTGCTCAGTTCAACAGTAGTCGTGAGCAGACAAGCGAAAGCCAAAAAGCCACGCACCGTGCAAAGAGGCATTGTATATATGATTGTGAATGTGAGAGGGCTGTGAGGCAACAAACAGCAACAACAAACACACACTCTGTCAGTCAGTCAAGAGGAAATAAGGAAACCTGCCATGTTGCCTGCTAATATTATGTATATATTTATAAACATTCTTATTGTTATTGAGCGCTAAAGCAGCAAATTCCATAAACCAATTTCTACCGGTGAAAAATTCCTTCAAATCAAAAAGTGAGTAGGCAAAAAACATGAAGAGAAAAAATACACGCATAGTTCACAAGTATAGTACTTACTTAGCTGTGTATTTATTTTCGGTAACAAATGTCTGCCATGCATTTTCTCAGTCAGTCAAACAGTTATTATAAGTGACAAGATGCGACACTTTTCAGTTTTACCATAATATTCTTTTCTTACGTATGGTAAACACACTACGTAACCTACAATATCATGTCATGATGATATTATTATGTACATATTTTCCTTTCTCGTCCTCGTTCAGTTGTCGTCATAATCATCATGAAAAAATACGCATATGAACGAGGGTTTTTTTCCGAAGAGGATGTATGTACATTTTGATACATACTTTAGTTTTTATTGCCAGTTAAATAGGAAGAAGACATGCTAAAAACACAGGGGACACGTTTTTACCATGACATGAGCTACTACTTCATCGTTTGAGCAATGAGTATTGAACATGGCTTTATAAATAATATGCAAAGATGCCGTAGTAAAAGTAAAGAGGACGAAGAAATGAAGAAAACCTAAATGCTCAAAAGACATCAATCTGATTCTTAAAATAAACTTTGGAAAATATTTCTCACCATCACCGTGTTTTCAAATATGCTGTTACATATGTAAGTGTGTAGGCTATATGGATATATGAATGTACACGAAAAGGAGGTTCGAAGCAAGCAGATTAATAGTTGACATGTGGTGCGAATTATATTTCAAACTGAGTTGACGTCTGTGTGTCTTATGGAAAATGGAGAGGTGACTGATGTGATGGTTTGCTGATCTTTTTTAAGGGATGGATGATGAGCTGATGTGCTACTCCTCATACGTTTGCCACAATTTTCTTTTTATATGCCTCTATTTTTATAATACCCACTCATGAAGAAGACGATGATGATGATACGCTTATCTTCCTCTTCAAAGTGTATCAACTATTTGGTTGGCCAAGAGAGAAAAAAGAGACAAAATGCTTGTTCGTCCATTCGTCTTTTTCAATTTTGCGTTTAAAATAAGATTACTATTTTGTTTTAAAATCACTCTTAATTGCTGCCTTTTCATATAAAACCATGTCTTGTCACTTGTCACCAAGAAAAATGGTTATTATGCACGTACTATTATTGCTCCTATTATTATCATGATCGTGTCTTTATTTTGATGTTTTTTGGCTGCTTCAAAAGAGTTATTGCTACAGAGGATATTTGGATGATATAAAAATATTGTCGCATATTTGCTGTTGTCGCCTTAATTTTTTTGCTGGGATGAGTGTTGGCGTTAAAAGAATTTTTTGAGGAAAAAGAAATCTACCACAAAGCGTACATCGAGAAGACAAAGTTTGTTGTGTTGTTGGCCTGTAGCTAATGATTAAGTCAATATCTGCTGCTGGGAATGATATACTGATGATAGGTGGAGTAGATTTTTCAGTAATAAAAATGGATTTTTAAGAATAGCTTGCCCTGGTGTATTGCTCCATGTATTTCTGTTGGCAATAATAGATTTTTTCCAACTGAACGAACGGAAACGATAACCAGAGCCGTCTTCATTAAAAAAGATGAAAGTAGTTATGCTTACAGAGCAACAAAATAGTTTAATTCGAGATGAGATCCTTTTGCTTGTCATGTTGATGCATTGCTTCACTTTTAGCGTGATGATGATGATCCAAAACACACACATTTTATATAATAAATATATTTATCTTGACATGGTATGCGTACTTTATATGCTTTTCTTCGTTTTTCAAGATAGTTAATACTTAGCCATCGTGAAATGAAATGAAGTCAAGAGGATCAAAACAGAATTTTTATTATTAGTGCCACTACTACTGCCATACCACTACTACCACCACTATACTATCACCATTCCTTGTCATCCATCGTCTCCGTTCTGCTGAGAGTGTGATGTGTGTAGTGGGAGCAGCCAAGCCAGTCAATCAAAATCAACGAACGGTGCAATAGCATCATCATGGAATCGTTTTCTCCTTCTTGTCTTTCTTCTTCTTTTTTTAAAAATTACTCTACACTCATTTTCTCTTATTGCGCTTTATGTTTTTAAAAGCGACACACAAACTTGGTTAGCAAAAAGACATCAGTCCTTTTTATTCCGTCACATGAAAGTCAACTCAACAAACATGAGAGAGAGAAATGGATCACTTGTGTTATTTATTCTCATCTTATTTTTCTTGATGTTTGTTGATTTCTTCTAAGCAAAGCTTTCAGTCAGTCAGTCGACCATTTATATTTGTCGGACGATCAAATACTGAAGAGGAAAGGAGACAGGGAGAGAAAATGGTGACACACAAGTGCCTTGTGTTGTCACTACACAGAGCAAAGAAAAAAATATCTGCAATGAAGCCAGTCACTCATTCAATGCTCTCTGCCATCATGGCATTTTCTCTCCTCATGACTGCTTACATTCTATGCATGCTCCTCATCGCTAAATACTCATACATACTTTATTTCTCATATTGCTTTTACGGATTTTTTGGAACGCATATAGCCATCATCGTCAAAGCATCGGAAATAATCAAACCAACCCATGTACAAAAACTCCTCACGCTTCACACACAGCATATTTTCTCTTTCGTCAAGCGAATCTTGTCCTTTTTTCTTCTTCATACATCAGTCAGCCACTCATTCAATCAGTCTGTTTTAATCGCAACTACACATAGTTTTTAAATAAATGTATTTATGCCCACTCATATCCGTCGTCTGCTTCTTCTTTCCATCAATCTGGAATTGTATGCTTTGAACTGTTGGATTGGAATTAGTTTCAAATTTTATAAAAAGTAGCAAGGATGTTTTTGCCATTATTATTATGCCAATGTGCCAAGTAATGTCGTTATTATTATTTTTATTGTTGTGACGCGTCGACGGATGATTTGACGTTGAATGACTTTGTGACGACTGACGGATAGTTTTTTTACGAATAAGCATCAGAAAAACAAAATGTTGTGTATGCGGTTGTCTGAGGGGTAATTTTACTGGTGATGCTCTTTTGTATAGTCTGTCATGGCATAGGGCAATAAATAGAGGGCCATAATGTGTCATGTTCATCTAATGTGCTCTCCTAATCCTCTATTCTGCGTCATAATATAATATGGGTGTTTTAATGGTTACGACGACATGGCATTTTGCTTTAAATAGAGATGCAGCAGCAGAGGAGAGCATTGATGTGATGTACATACATAAAGCAACATACCACGCTCCACTTTTTTTTATTCTCCGATGAACTTGTCGTCATCTATTCTAATTCTTTTCTCTCTGTCGTCTCTATTCTTTGCCATCCATCCAGATCATCATTACTTGTGCCATCATTGAAAAGAGAGTCGTCAACTTTCAAAAATTTTAGGTTGTTCTTCTACTTACTTGGTTTATAGTTTTTAGTGGTGGTGGTAGTGGTGATGAGATTGTGATGGTACACCAAACCAACAAGCAGGCGTAATAATAATAGCAGCAAGCCATTAAAACATGTCGTTCATCCTTTTTTACTCATCGTGAAATATTTTGTACACTTACTTAGTTGAAAGGCAGACGTACCACCAACTACCATTACGACCATTTCTCCTTAAAATATCTTAATAATAAGAATATGTGAGCTTTGAACCCCTTTTTATCGTCAATATTACGTGTAATAATCATACATCTTTGTCATCACAGGATGGAATTTAGATTCCAAAAGTCAAGCTCAAACTGATCTATGTCTTTTTTCCTCCTTCTTCGTCTTCGTCTCTTTCGCTCTTCTTTCTCTCTCTCTTTCTTGAGGAGTTTTTCCTTTAGACCAGAGAAACTAGTACACTTCTGTTCTACCAGCACACAGTGTCGTCCGTCTTTTTTTGCCTGTTTCCCATAAAAAATAATACTACACATTCCCATATACACTTTTTGTGCGCGGATACATACATTTTTTTATTATTATTATGGCTAACAACCTGCATGACTGTCTTTTTACTCTTCTCTCTGAAGAATAAAGCGCAAAAGGAGCATTAACATTAATGTAGTAATGTAATATGTGTACGCGGCGCTAATGTCACATCCTTCTTTTTTACTTTTTACATTTTGCTGTCAGATTTTTCGGATCTGCTTCTTATCCCAAAAAAATACTGGGAATATAAACATCCACTTACATACATACATATTATACATATCATAGCATAAGAAAAGAGGCGGGTGGTACCGGGCTGTGTGTACCATTTTATTCTATTTGTTGTATAGAGTGAAAAGGGAGTAAAAAAGTCATATTATACGACACAACGACGAGGAGTTGAGTTGAGAGTTGACTACTCTTCCATCCACTGCGACTACTACAGAGAAAATACTGCTGCTACTACGCTGCTCTGCTGACAAAAAAAGCCAACTTCAGTAAATCAAAAGAATGACTGTCCTTTCCATTCCAGCCATTATCAAACGAGCCAAGAAATGTGAATGTCGTGTGTGCGGGGATTTATGAGTGTACAAAAATAATAATATAAATGATGATTATCAATATTACTACTAATCATAATCACAAATCATGGTTATTATACGTGGCTTGACACTTGGCCATGTTATATATGAGCAACAACTCATGAGCTTGAGCTTCCTCTCTCCATTCCACATCCCTCTCGCTGCCTACTTTTTTTTGGTCTCTCTGCTTCTTTTCACATGATATGATGAAAAGAACATTTTTTTCCTAGGAATCCATCAAAAAATATTATATATTTTATTATTATACCCAAACTGTAAAAACTTAGCAAAGCCATTAGACACGTTGCCAAATGAGAGAAGCCACTATACCATCATCATCAACATCGTCACAGTCAGAATTTTTTTCATCATTATCAACATTCATGATACATTACAGTCTTGTGTGAAATACCATCACAGCTACTAAAGCCATAACACTAGTTTTGCGAATGAGTCTCTTTTCTCGCTCGCTCTCTCTCTCTCGGAATCGTCGGAGAAATTAACAAAACTTCTATAAAAATGATATATTATATTCATTATGTATGTATATTAATGTCATGTGTTTTGTATATTTCATAAGTATTTTTTTGTAAAATCAAAGTATTAAGCTTATTACCACTCTACCACTTTTGCTGGCTGCTTCTTCTTTCTTTTCTGGTGGTAGTGGTAGAAATGATGGTGATCACAATAAAAAATACAGGGAAACTCATGCATGATGAATATTATTGCTCCTGCATGACGCAATAATAATGGGCAAAAACCCCACCCCGGCCATCCATCAGCAGTCCATCCAGACAACAGAGCCAAGTCAAGTCAAAACTCGATTTTGAAGCCAACCACAATAGCACAATGATTTTTTTTACTGCATTAAAGCATAAAAAAATATATTATTTTTATGCGACGAATAATCATATAAATACCTTTAAAATATCCACACACACACAAAAACACAAATAAATGCAGAAACATAAAAATGTATAAATTAGTCGAAAAAATGTTTTATGTCTTTACATAAAAAAATATTTATTCATCTCTATCCATCCATCCATCTATAACACATTATATTTGTGCTGCTGTGATATGTCGTGTCGTGTTGTAAACTCGTCGACATCGTCATTCCATTTTCCTATTGCAAATGCCAGTAAAAATGTTGGTGCTGGTAGTTGTCGTCGTCGTTTCTTCTTCTTTCGCTATATTAGTATATCAACCAGCAGAGTATACATAGTTGGTTTTGAGTTTTTGAGAAGAGTAACATTCCACCCACCTGCCGACCATTATTATTATGGATTACTTACATGCAAACTAATGTTGATAATAAATTACATGCAAGTAATTTGACACAATATCACGTCTCCTCTCCTTCTCTCTCTCTCGTTTGCCGTCTCCTTGATATTATGACGCATTGCTTATTACCAACAACCAACACCACTGCCATCATCATCATCATCACTTCGTACTCCACTATAACCCTTTATGCCATATAATGTGTTGGCATCACAGGATTACCCAGTGCAGTTTACAGAGAGAAAAAAAAATGAAAAGAAAAGAAGTATAAAGTCTTCGCGTAGTTTTTCTTAAGTATCATATCAAGCTACTCTTTTGCTCTTCAAAAAGAAAAAAAACTCGCTTCTTGAGCTCATGAGCTAGTAGCAGCGCCGCTTTCATGTTAAGACAAGTGGAGTGTAATGTGCTTTTTAAGTAATCGTAAACGGCTCTCTCTCTCTCCCACTCTCCGCGCGCACTTGTTTGTGTGTTGAGTGAGAGGAGAAACCTAAATATCGTCATCATAAGCAACAACATTGTAATAATATCAAACAACAAAACAGAGAAGCTTCTTCTCTCTCTCTCTCCATCTCTGGTGGTGTGGGTGATGTGATGAGGACTTCATTAAATACGACAAGAAGCACAAGCAGCAGAGGTGGTGCATAATATTATATGGTCATACCTGGTCTGTGTATAAGTATTTTTTATATGGAACAGTTAATTTTTTCATTTTAGTTTTTATGTGTGTCTACATATATTACTCCATTGTTCTTTTTCCCATTTGAAACAAAGTATGTTAGATGGCAAGGAAAACCAAGCCAAGCGTACCCTCATAAAAACGTCTCTTCTGTGAAATAATATTCCCCTTTTTCTTCTTATTTTTTTGACTTGATGACGCTTTTAGTATTCCATCACAGTCAGTCACATACTTTTAGTAGCAATTTTTCAAAAAGAATTATAGAAATGATATTATTACGCTGTCGATTCATTTCCAGGCATTTTCTTTCAAGTCTTGAGCCAAGTAATGTTTTTCCGTTTGCATCTTTCTTCGTCTTCTTAAGATTCTTCATCTTCCTGTTCAAGTAGCAATGATGATGATGGTGCAGTGGTAATAATAATAATAGTAATGGTAATATCCCTTTTTCTTCATCTGCTTCAGCCTCTTCATCTCCTCTTCATCATCATCTTTAATGTGGGTAATGGTAGTTATATTTACAGCAGTTAGTTATAGTCATAGTTAAGTCGAGAGTAGTTATACTAGCAATGATGCATTATAGAAAGCAAAGTTGCACTGCATTTTGTTCCTTGCACAACCGCTCACACAGGACTCTTTTTTTCTCTTGGTATCCATACATTAAGATATAATTTACAGTCACGCCGGGGCACCCCCTCCTCCCTCCTGAGGATATATTATAGACATGGCGGATGGCGGAGGTTTGATGGTCATATGCAATAATAACCCGCCTGGTCCCGACATTCTATAGCAAGTAGTATTAGAAATACTAAAAGCAATTTGGAAAGAAAAGAAAATATGTATAATAATAATACGTGTATATTTTGATATATAAAAAGCGGATGGATAGACAAAAAAAGCAAAATGGTGATATGGCGATGTTGGTGTGGTACTGCTGCCAGAAGAGTTTTGTAGTTTTTTTTGTGTGTGTAGTTTTTATATGATTACAATATAAATGCATATAGAACTCTGGTAAACTTTTTCTGTTCTCTCTCTCGTCTATTACTAACTGCCTTTTGCTTGCTTTTTGAAAGATATATATAAAAAGAGCAGGGCCATTTGGGTTGTCAGAAACGGTAAGAATTATATATTTTGGAAGCGTTTGATGCCTTCTTGTGAAGAGAGAGAGTCGCCCCGTGATGAATCGCAGACTCAAAACCCGGTGAATTATGTGACAGCTTTGATGGCTTTTCTCCACATTCTCTGTTCTCTCTCTCTCCTCTGCTCTCACACAAGAGCATAGAGGAGTAGCAGCAGCAGAAAAGCAACCTAAAAACCATACACACACACCAGCAAAATACGTTCTCTCACTCTTCAACCTTCTCTCCTCTGCTGTTTTACTCTCCTTGTGTGTGTATATATATAATTGTACCTACCACTAAAACAAACTGCAACTCATATATATGTATTTTTTTGGGAAGCCAACGTTTTTTCTGTGAAGGAGGAGGTGGAGGATAACCCAACTTTTTTTTAACGCTAACTACTATTATGTATACTAATATTATCTAGACTAACTGCGCTAATAGTTTGTGTTTGTACAGTACACTATTTTTCTACTTTTTTTAAAATGCCTTTTCCTCACGTACAGTTAGCTGGAAATATCGTCATCATGATTTTGATCATCAGTATGGTCATAACCAATATAGCGCCAAAGGAATAAAGAGGGAGTACCAGTTTTCCAGTGCATTCCAGCTGGTACCTCTCAATTCACTTGATTTGATCTGGACTGGAAAGGCAATACCTTTTTTTAAATGTATTCATACTTATGTATCAAATGTAGTAAACTACTGCCTTCACATTATGTCCTATTAGACTTACGGCATACAACCTGCATAAATATATTATAGGTAGAGAGGGATATATACGGTGAACTGCTGATAATGGCAAATGGTAGTATATATTTATGTATTGATATATGTTTTATAACGAAATAGGTAACACACGTTGTGTTCGTGCAGCAATAATCATGTCATGCCAAAAAGCAAAGCTCAGTATATTTTCTTTATCTTCAACAACCCTTTCACAATAAATATCACCAAACCATTTTCGAGTTGTTTTTTTCTCTCTCTCTCTCAGAGTCTGACGGTGGAGATAGATAGGTTGGTACACTATAAATACTGTACTGGGAAGCAGACATTTAGGTAGACATAGTAAAGCTTGTATAAAATACGGACTGATAGGTATGCATTTTTTTCTGATGATGATGGTGTTTCTTCCTTCTCCTCCTTTTTTCATTCCATCACCCACAAATCACTAGTCAGTCACTTTCGTCAAATAACATGACTTTGTGTCTCGTGAGATGAGAGAGCAGGGAGAAATAGAAATAAGAAGAAAATATGAAGAAAAAGAGATGAGATGTGATGCGATCTGCTCTTCTGGAGAGTTTTTGTGACGCTTTTTCTTGGATGATCGGATATTTGGTTGGCAGTATAATACCCTGCCATGCTATTGCCATCCATATATTTTTGATAAATGCAGTTATTTTCATTGTCATCTCGTAAACGAGTTGAGTGAGTTGACTTGTCGATGACTAGAACTATGG
>JAQFZG010001516.1:0-20738 GCA_034695465.1 Entomobrya nicoleti | reverse complement strand
TTGGAGACGAGGCGAAGCGTCTTGAGTTGTTCGAAAGAAGGGTCGAGGTGTTCCACGATTTTTTTCACGATCTGAAAAAAAGCAATTGACAAAAAAACAAGAAAAGATATTTCCAATTCCAACATTTAAAACTTCTTAATTAAAGTGAAGTCATTTGTAAAAGTTAAATTTAATTAATGCTAGTTTACCAGTGGAATCATCAGTGGATGCTTTTCCAAAGTATGGGAACCATCAGCATCAGTGCATCCGCTGTTTGGTAAAGACGGGATCAAAACAGCTTCGTCAGCTGTTGCGCTGCGGACCCTACTTGAATCCATTTTTAATTAAAGTGTGTAATTAATAGAACTACTGTCAACTAAGACCAGTTACACTGTATCACTTAAAGAAATTAAACAAAATGCAATTCGCTTTGAATTAATTGTGAATTTTCTGAGAATCAAAATTAAGCCAGTGTGGACAGCTGACAGGACAAGAGTTGATGTTGACAAAATGGCACAAGCTCAACTCAACAATCAGAAGGCTTCACAAAGAAGTAGAAAGGGAACCTTTTCGTGTAGTACAATAGGTGAATAGAAAGAGGCGACGATATTGAGCTCAAAGGGGAGTGCTTACTTCGTTGAGAATCTATCTGCTTGTTGAGTTGAGCAAGCGCCATTTCGTCTCTTTCTTTTCATTCTTTGTATCTTGTTGGCCTTGCTTGGTGAATCAACTAACACTCAACAAGTCAATATCAAGTATTGTCCAGTCCTGTCAGCTGTCCTGTGGCTTTAATTTTGATTCTCAGAAAATTCACAATTAATTCAAAGCGAATTACATTTATTTAATTTCGTTCAGTTGTAAAGTGTAAACGGCATTAATTGCCAGTAGTACTATTAATTAAACAATTTAATTAAAAATGGATTCAAGTGTGGTCAGCAGCGCAACAGGTGAGGAAACTGTTTTGATCCGGTCTTCTCCAAGCAGCGAAAGCACTGATGATTCTAATACTTTGGAGAAGCATCCACTGATGATTCCACTGGTAAATTATCGTCAATTAAATTTTACCAATCTACTTTAACTTAATTAAGAATTGTTTTATTTTGCAACTTATCTTTTTTGTTCTTTTTTGTCACTTCCTTTTTTAGATCGTGAAAAAAATCGTGGAACACCTCGACCCTTCTTTCGAACAACTCAAGACGCTTCGCCTCGTCTCCAAAATCTTCACCCAAGTCACTCTCCATCACTGGAGGAATTCTTGTGCTGTACTCACCCTCATCCCAGATCCCACCCTCTTCACCGCACCTAAATATAGCGAAGGTCTCCCAGTCTCCCAATTCCTTGCAGAATTCCAGGATCCCGAGAGCCCCTTCCAACTAGCTGCCAAGCCTTTTTCAAAGTACAAATTTAAAGGGATCACCTTCGACGTTCAAGTCTGCAACAAAGCTGGTGGACCAGGGCAAGCTTTCTGGAATACTCTTGGACCTCTCGTCGAAACTCTCTACTTTGAAAGCTGCATCTTCTTGAAACCCGATTCAGTGAAGAAAGTGACCTGTCCCATGGTCCAGTTGCTTGTCACCATGATCCCAAACGTGAAGCATCTCGTTTTAAACGACGTGGATACCCAAGAAGCAGAAAACTCCAATCAAAAACACTTTCCAGTTTTCGTTGAAAGGCCGCATTTGAGTTTACAAACTTTGACGGTCTATGGGGACATGGAAGAAATGAGCTTGAAAGACTTGTTTAAAATGGCGCCCCATTTAGAGGTATGCTTTTACTTTAAGTTTAGAAATTCAGCTTTCAATGGGTAATTCAATGGTTTAAATATTTTAACTGTCAATTTTTGAACACACAGTCAATCAAGGGAGTGGACTTGCCCAACGTTCCAATGTCGGAGGAGGCAATAATGAATCCAATCTACCAAGTCAGATTTAAAGCAAAGCCGAGAGGAATTCCGGAGCCTCCGTCCCTGTCTAACCTTAAACATCTGGACTTAATCAACTCAAGCTCCTTTTTGGATAATGATTATTCTTGGGAAGCACTACTTCCACCGCAGAGGGAAAATGTTCCGCAGTTCCCCCTGGAAACACTTACCCTTCATCTTGAACAAGTCGCGGCAATCACAGGGTTGGAAATATTCGAAAATTCCGAGGAATTGAATAAGTACCTCTTCTCATTTTCCGGGACCTTGAAAACCTTAAAATTATATCGAGCTCCTGTGGGACCGCCATTCTCAAAATTTTTGAGCGGAGGTTCCGGTGCGACTGAGATGAGTTTACTTACCGAATTGGAACTGTGGGGAACTATCGCTCCGGACTTTGGCTTTTTAAAGAGCACTCCAAATTTAAAACGACTCACAATTAATTTGGGGTGCTTTGAGAAGCGAAAGCAGCTGAAGACCTGGATCACAGAGCATTACCGTGACTATGGCGACAACGCAAAGTACCAAACGTACAAAGAGGATATGGTGGCGAAAGTACCTAGGAAGCATAAGCAAGGTGGTCGTCGGATTTTGTGTACTGAGCTGGAATATTTGGAAGTTGACTATGAGTTTCCAGAGGAAAGTTTGAGAATTTTGGGGAAATGGATGCCCAACTTGAAGACACTGAAGACTGTTTTGAATAGGAGGACCATTCCAGTTGTTTGTAAAGTATGGAGGGAGTTGACTGAGCTGGTGTGTCTGCATGGGAGCCAGATTGGGGATAGCTGTTTTATTCGGGATGAAGAAACAGCTGGGTTTTCTAGGGGTCCTCCGCCACAATTGAAACTTTGCGATTTAAAAGGTAAAAGTAAAGTGATGACACTGCCAGCGATATCGTTTAAGTTTAATTAAAATTTTAAAGGTTTGCTTAATTATTATGTAGAATTGGAGCGATTCCAGGTGGATGTCTATTGCGGCGAGTCAGAACTGACGGATGAGGCGATATTCAAAGGATTTGTGAAAATGTCTGGATTAAAATCGGTCCGGATTTGTGTCAATGACAGCGAGGTGCGTTAATTAAATAAATTATTAAAGTGGATGTGCTGCAAATTAAGTTTTTAAATGAGTTCGTTTCAATGATTTTGTTTCGGTTTAGATGAGTGAAGAAGCAGAGAAGGCGCTGAGGGAGGTCGTTCAGTTTTGCCAAGTAATTCGTAACGATAAGTTGACGAGTTCGGATAACTTCGATGAAGATGGCAGTGCAATTTGTGGGTGTGATCGGTGTACTTTTCGGAGTGAAGCAGAGAAGGGGCTTCGAGGTGTTAATGATGACGTTGATGAAGATGATTATGGGAGTTTGAGTTTCTTTGGAAGTGATGAGGAGGATGGAATGCTTTGGAGGGAAGACTGGAGAGGTTTTGAAGATGAGGAGGACTCGGATTTCTATGGTGATAATGAAGAGTTTTAGATTTGCGGGGAAGTTTAGTTGCTTCAATTGCGTTATTTTTGGAATGATTATTGTGCTGGTTTAATTTGTAAGTATTATAGTGTAATAAAGAAAGGGAGCTTTAATTAATTTAATTATAGTTTTATTCAAATAAACATTTCACAATATTTTTTTATACATTCTTAAAAATATATTATAGCTATAACAAATAAAAAATTTCCTCCAATGAACGGGAGGAGGGAATTGTTCCCATGATGCTGGCTGCATTAATTTAATTAAGTATCATTACAAATTGTGTAATGAAAATACGAGAAGCTTGAAAATAAAATCCCATCTAATTACCTATATGCCTTGTGGTACTCTCCTGCTTTTTTTGAGCATGCATATTTAACTTATTCAAATTAGCTTCTGATAGCTGAGCTGAAATATTTCTAAGGTAAGAAATTTCTAGTCTTGATTAGTCTAATTGAAATCATCAATTAGTCTTGATTTTTGATTAACAAACAAGTTTTCGTTTGGGGAAAATCTGGACATGGCATGTTTTCCTGTTTTGAAGTAGAAATTTAGTTAATTAGTGACTTCATTGTTACAGCTGCTCTACCCAAGCCGAATCTGATGTTGGAAAGATCTTTCGAAATTTAGTTTATATTTCGACTTCATTTGTGTGGTGATCCAAGTTAGAAAATAAAGTTCTTTTTTTGGACAAGTTGTGAAAAAATTTGTGTCGAATTTATTACAAAGTTAATTATATAAAACGTCTTAACTGGTTACTGGTTACACAAGAATGAATTAAAAATTTACGCTTCAGTAATTATAGAACCAGACTATAAATAAGTAAAACACTCCCGAGCCAAGTTAGAAGGGATAAAATTGAAATTAATTCATTACACATATTTAATTCAAACAATTACAAATCCTTTCTAAATTACAATACAGTGCTCATCATATAAAGCTAACATTCTCACTTACAAATTAAAAGTACAATACAAACTATTCCAACAAAAGACAATTAAAACTTGAGGCAAACTTACAACCTACAACTCCTCACTCTCACCAGAATCATCAGATGCATCTTCATCTTTCGAACCACCCCACATATTCTCATACCTATAACTACTACCCAAAGTACCAAAACTACCAAACCAACCGAAACCCTCGTCATCATCCTCCTCATCGTCTTGAAAGCCATTCGCCGCATCAGTTCGGAAAGTGCACCGATCACATCCACAAATCGCATTGCCATCTTCATCGTACTCATACGTATACTCCGACTCATCGTTACGAATTACTTGACAAAACTGAATGTCCTTCCTCAGAGCCTTTTCCGCTTCCTCACTCATCTAAACCGAAACAAATTCATTGAAACCAACTATTTTAAAAACGTACTTAACTGCACACTACATCTATTACAATAAATTACTAAATTAACGCACCTCACTGCCATTAACACAAATCTGCACAGATTTCAATCGGGGCATTTTCAAAAGTCCATTGTAGACCGCATCCTCCGTCAGTTCCGACTCACCGCAATAGCTATCCACCTGGAATCGCTCCAGATCTAAATTTAATCAAAAATTACAAACTCAAAAAAATTAAAGTTTTCCCCTCAAATTGAATAAATATCGGTACTTATCTATAGTCTTACCTTTCAAATCACAAATCTTCAATTTTGGTGAAGGACCCCCAGAGATACCAGCTGTTTCTTCATCCCGAATAAGACAGCTATCCCCAATCTGGCTCCCATGCAAGCACACCAGCTCAGTCAACTCTCTCCAAACCTCGCAAACAACCAAAATCGTCCTCCCATTCAGAATAGTTTTCAGACTTCTCAAATTAGGCATCCATTTCCCCAAAATTCTCAAACTTTCCTTCGGAAACTTATGATCGATTTCCAAATATTCCAGTCGAGTACACAAAATCCCCCCTTCCTTCAAATTTGTTGATACTTTCGCCACCATATCCTTATTGTACTTTTGATACTTTATGCATTCGTGATCCTCATCCTCATGTTCATTTACATTTTGCTCTCTGATCCGGGACTTCAGCTGCTCTCGCTTCTCATAGCAACCCAAATTAATTCTCAGCCTTTTCAAGTTCGGGGTACTATTCAGGAAGTCCAAGTTCGGGGCGATGGTTCCCCACAAATCCAATTCAGTAAGCAAAGTCATCTCACCACCCGCACCGGTAGCTCCATTCAAAAATCTTGAGTATGGTGGCACCAAAGGAGGTCGATACAGTTTTAAGGTTTTCAACGTCCCGGAAAATGAGAAGAGATACTTATTCAATATCAATTCTACATCGTTAGGCAATTCCACACCCGAGAATCCCGGCGAGACTTCAAGATAAAGAGCAAGTGTTTCGAGGGGAAGCTGCGCTACATTTTTCAATGGTGCAGGTGGAATTACGGATTCCCAATTCCAAGAGTAATCATTTTTCAAAAAAGTCTTCGAGTTAATCAAATCAAGATGTTTCAGATTTGACAGGGGCAAAGGGCTGATTCCTCCCGACTTTCCATTAAATCTGGCTTGGTAGATTGGCTTTACCAACGTCTGCACTGTTACGCTCTGGGTAGGCAGGTCCATTCCCTTAATTGACTGTTAAAATAATAACAAATTAAATTGTCAATTAAATAGAAAGGAAATAAGTTTTCTGAAGCATACCTCCAAATGTGGTGCCATTTTGAACAAGTCTTCCAACTTCACATCCTCCATGTTGTCATAAACCGTTAAACTTCGTAAATTTAGGTGCGACTTCTCAATGAAAGCTTGTTCTTTCTCAGAATTTTCTGCGCTTTGGATCACCACTGCATTTAAAACAAGATGTTTCACGTTCGGGATCATGGTGACAAGCAACTGGGCCATAGGACAGATCACCTTCTTCACAGATCTAGGTTTCACAAAGATGCAGTCTTCAAAGAAGAGAGAGTCTATGAGGGGGCCAATAGCATTCCAGAACGTTTGAGCTGGACCACCAGCTTTGTTGCACACTTGGATATCGAAGGTGATTCCTTTAAATTTGTACTTTGAAAAGGGCTTGGCAGCTAGTTCGAAGCGACTCTGGGGATCCTGGAACTCTGAAAGGAATTGGGAGACTGGAATGCCGTCGCATTGCTTTGGTGCGGTGAAGACAGTGGGGGCAGGATCTGGGATAAGGGTGAGAACAGCACAAGAAGTCCTCCAAAGATGGAGAGTGACTTGGGTGAAGATCTTGGAGACGAGGCGAAGCGTCTTGAGTTGTTCGAAAGAAGGGTCAAAGTCAAGGTGCTCCACGATTTTGCCCACGATCTGAAAAAAAAAATCAACAAAACCAAACTTAACAAAATATAAATTCAGCAATTAAATTATAATTGATGCAACCTTAGTTTGTAGTGCAATTAAAATTTAAATTATGGAAATTTACCAGTGCATTCATCAGTGGATGCTCTTTGAAAGCATTGGAATCATCAGTGCTTCCGCGTTTTGGAGAGGGAGACTGGACCACAACAGTTTGTTGAGCTGTTGCACTGCTGACCACACTTGAATCCATTTTTAATTAAGTTGTTCAATTAATAGTAGTGCTACTAATAAGAATAATTACACTTTATGACTGAAACAAATTGGAAATTCGCTTTGAATTAATTGTGAATTTGTGAGAATCAAAATTAAGCCACACAGCACAGCTTACAGGACTGGACATGACTTGTTGAGTGTTGATTCACCAGGGTTAAGTAATTGACAGAAATGGTTAATTGAATTAACAATTAACGTAGATTTTTTTCTTTAATTCAATTAACCATTAAATTAATCGACAGATCGCTCAATTAACCATTAAATTAATAATTTAATTCAATTAAAATTAATTGCGAATTTTTTTTCTAGGACTATCCTAGGTGTAACTTGTATCCCAAACTTTAAGTTAATGTATTCTGCGTTTAATTTAAAAAAACTAAGTATTCAAAAATTGCATCTCCAAGCTTTGCTCGTTGTGAGCGCTTGATTGCTTTCCCATAACTAAACAGTCTCTCAGCAGGTGCAGTGCGGTATTGAACTTGTAAAATAGCTTTGAAATACTTTAATCTAAAATTAACGGTGTACGCTTGTTTTTCAAAGCCATCTTGAACAATTACATCTAATTAAATTAGTAACTGAAAAATAAAGCATAGATGCTATAATTCCCACGTTCTACCTTGTTTACAGAGATGAGAGTGATGCAGTAAAACTGATTTCACATAAATTCGTGTTGGACGACGCTAAATGAGTACAAATACGATTTTCTACTCTGCAAAGCAAATGAAAATGCATGTATTTACATGTTTTGTCATGAAAAAAGCAGTATACAATTTTCTCAATTAAATTAATTCAATTATCCGATTTTTTCAATTAACCATTAACAATTAATTGACATTAAAAAATTTGCCTCAATTAACCATTAACAATTGAATTAACGAAATTAAATTATTAATTGGTCAATTACTTAACCCTGTGATTCACCAAACAAGAATGAAACGAGAGAGACTCAAAACAAAACGTCAACAAGAATGCAAAAAGCTTGCCAAGACAGGCGAAGTAAAAACGGAAACTTTCTGTTTAGTACAATAGGTGAATAGAAAGAAGCGACAATACTCCGCTCAGAGGGGAGTAAGTTGATTTGTTAGGAGCTGTGAAGTGAAAAGGCCTTCTTTTTAACAGGCAAGAAAAAGAAGACGCGACGAAACTGGCTAAAAATGCATGCGCTGCTGACGGCTTAAAGCTTTTAGGCTTAATCACTGGAAATTGAGGTGACATGAACTGTATGGATGTTGCTATGGTAACCAAACTTAATTAATTAAGAGTGATAATTAATTGCATTTCTGCTTGTGCTTGACCAATGCAATAATAAATGGATATTTAATTAATTTGCAAAAGTAAGTTTTTTTTGATAGTGTGTTTTAGAAAGGATTTTTTTTAAAATCATGAGTATTTACAGATTATAAAATATGAAAAATCATGGAAAAATACAATTTATTTAGTAGATGATTATATGATACAATTAAAAATACATTTTACTTTCACAAACTGGCAACCCCATTATAGCATAAACGAAAAGTCTAAAAATTAAAATGCAAAATTAAATCGCAAAAGTTACAATTACGAAAAAATATCAAAATTAAATATTCAAAAAGCTGAGAAAAATCATTTTGAAAATGAAAGCTGGATGTAAAGCGAGCTCAATTCCATGGCGACCTGTGGCTGATTTTTGAAGAGATCCTGGTAGTCCTTCGATTCTAGAATTTTATCGCTTGCAGTCTTCAAATAACTGGAAAAAACAGAACAAACAGCGTATAAGTGATATTACGTTACGTTAGAATTTTTAAATATTCCATTATAAAAATCAAATCATTTTTCACTTTTGAAGGACACGAACAGCCTTGTCGCTCAAGTACTTCAGTTTCTCCACATCCTTCCTCGCGTATAAAAACATGTCCAGCGCACTTTTCACCGAGAAATATTCAAAATCAGAGCACGCTTTCGCCATGATGATATGATCCATCGCGTCAGCCGTCCATCCGCATCCCCTTGATATATCGTACTCACGAACCGCTTTCGACACTTCCAAAGCCACGTCACAACCATCCAAAATACTGGAGACAGAGCCACAGTAAATATACTCCAGAAGTGCATCCACGCCTTCCCTGCTCATCTCCATTTTCAATTTCCAATGGCCAAACTTCCGCCCTTCCTTCGCCATCTCTTTGAACTTTTTTCGAAATAAATGGCTGTCGGCAGCAAGTACTGCCCTGTGACACTTGACAGTTTCTCCAGTTCTGCATACAATCTCCAAGTCCGTGAAATCTTGGTACACCATCATTCTTATATTCGCATTAGAACAATCATATACACAGTTGACAAGATGCTCATTCAATTTAACTTTGAAACTAAATTTAGAGTAAATGAAGCCAGTGCCCTGTTCCCTCCACGCCTTCATTTGTGGGAGAATGTTAATTGGTGTCCAACTGCTGCTAACTTGATCTGGATACTTACCAGAATGAGTGTCGATCTTCGCTTTCAAACTCACTAAAGACTCTGAGGAAACAGCCGCATTGACGGTTGGCAAGTGACATAGGGAGGCTTGGACGCTAAATTCATAATTAATGTCGCTAATGTCATCATCCATTTCTCTCAATTTCTTAAACACTGGTCCGCAAAGAGTAAAATATCCATCCTCTGAGTTTGGGTCGTTGGAGATGATGAGTTTCAAGTTTATGTTCCCGAGACTAGAATACATTATGGATTAATTAATTAAATTAGGAAACATGTTTTGTAATTCTAATTTATTCAGAGGATTAGAACGTTTACCTCTCCTCTTTTCCCTTCGTCAACTTGAATTTCATTGTCGTTGCAAACTGTTCAGAGTGCTCGTTGACATGACTGCAAATTGAGCTGAGGTCACTGGAATGTCCGAGAGAGTTAGAAGGGTACACTCATCTTCATCTTGAAAATCGGTGGTGGCCTCATCACAGCTATTATGCTCCTTTGTCTTGGAAACGACTGGAGTTATTTGAACATTCTCCTTCACAACGTACACCTCCATTTTAAAACCATCCATTTTCAGTCGTTTGCCTTGGGAAATAAAATCTATAAAAAATATAAGAGAAATCAAACGTTCTAAATACAAAAAAAACATATTTTTTGCACAGCCATGTATGAACTTATAGAAAAAACAAATTGCTTTAGTTGCTTTTTAAAAAATATTCAAATTAGCAAAACAAACCGAAACAGATAAGATGTCAAAATGTCTTGAATTCAATTTTTAAAAAAGTCCACAAACCAGACACTAATAACCTGTTTAATTTAAATAGTCCAAATACTTCGATCTTATTCTGGCAAAAAATTACTTAAGCTAAATACCTTTACTATTCCAACTTGAAAAATTTATTAACCAGAATTACGATAGGATGATAATGTGCCTCATTCCTTTAACCTGTCTCATTATACTTATTCATTCATCTAGTTATCTGGCTTGCCGTTCTCCACTTCACTTTTTTGTTTTGGTGATCTGTCTGTGCTTGGCTGCACATTGTAAGAATTGTCAGAATTGTAAGGCATATGGATTAAAAAAAAAAAATTAGGGACTAGTACGGATTTGACTATAAATACTCTAATTTATGTGATTCTTGTTTCTTTTTCGTTACAGCTACAGCTGCTATACCCAAGCCGAATGGCTACAAGAATGAATTAAAAATTATAGTACTTCAGTAATTATAGAACCGGACTATAAGGAAGTAAAACTACCGTGCGAGCCAAGTTAGATGACAGGATAAAATTGAAATTAATTCATTGCACATATTTAATTCAAACAATTACAAATACTTTCTAAATTACAATACAGTGCTCACCATATTAAAGCTAACATTCTCACTTACAAATTAAAAGTAGAATACAAAGTATTCCAACAAAAGACAATTAAAACTTCAGACAAACTTGCAACTTACAATTCCTCACTCTCACCAGACCCATCAGAATCATCCTCAGACGCATCTTCAGAATCACCCCACATATCATCATACCTATACCTCCTTCTACCAAACCAACCGAAACCCTCGTCATCATCCTCCTCATCGTCTTGAAAGCCTTTCTCCGCTTCAGTTCGGAAAGCGCACCAATCACATCCACAAATAAAATTGCCATATTTATCGTACTCGTCCGTATACTTCGACTCATTGTCACGAATTACTTGACAAAACTGGATGCCCTTCCTAAGCGCCTCCTCTGCTTCCTCACTCATCTAACCGAAACAAAAGCATTGAAACGAACTCATTTAAATTTAAAGACTTACTTACCTGCACATCTATTTAAATAAATTATTAAATTAACGCACCTCGCTGAAATTTACACAAATCTGCACAGATTTCAATCCGGGCATTTTCAAAAGTCCTTTGTAGACCGCATTCTCCGTTAGTTCCGCCTTATCGCAATAGCTATCCAACTGGAATCGCTCCAGATCTAAATTTAATCAAAAATTACAATCTCAAAATAATTAAAAGTTCACCCTTCAAAATTCAAATTACATAAATATATCACTTATCCTATAAATTCACCACTTATCCTTAGTCTTACCTTTCAAATCACAAATCTTCAATTTTGGTGGACGATCCCCGGAGAAAGCAGCTGTTTCTTCATCCCGAATAAAACAGGTATCGTTAACTTGGCTCCCATGCAAGCACACCAGCTCAGTCAACTCCCTCCAAATCTCACAAACAACTGGGATGGTCCTCCCATTTAGAATAGTCCTCAATCTCTTCAAATTAGGCATCCATTTTCCCAAAATTCTCAAACTTTTTTCCGGAAACTCATGGTCAACTTCCAAATATTCCAGTTCAGTGCACAAAATCCCCCCTTCCTTCAAATTTCTTGGCACTTTGGCCACCATATCCTCATTGTACATTTGATACTTTGCGTTTTCGTCGGTGTGATCATATTTATTGGCATTATGCTCTCTGATCCGGGACTTGAGCTGCTCTCGCTTCTCGAAGCACCCCAAATTAATTTTCAACCTCCTCAGATTCGGGGTACTCTTCAGAAATCCAAAGTCCTCAGCAATGGTTCCCCACAATTCCAATTCCGTGAGTAAACTCATCTCACCACCTGCACCGATATCTCCATTCAAAAATATTGAGTATGGTGGCACCAAAGGAGCTCGATACAATTTTAACGTTTTCAAGGTCCCGGAAAAGGAGAAGAGATACTTGTTCAATATCAATTCCATATCAATAGACATTTCCAAATCCAGGAATCCCGGCGAGACTTCAAATTGAAGAGCAAGTGTTTCCAGGGGGAGCTGCGCTTCATTTTTCATCGGTGGAGATGGAATTACGGATTCCCAATTCCAAGAATAATCGTTATTCAAAAACGTCTTCGAGTTAATCAAGTCAAGATGTTTAAGATTTGAGAGCGGCAAAGGGCTGATTCCTCCCGACTTTCCATTGAATCTGGCTTGGTAGATTGGCTTTACTAACGTCTGTGCAGTCACGCTCTCGGTAGGCAGGTCCATTCCTGTAATTGACTGTTAAAATAAATTGACAGTTAAAATATTAGCAAATTAAATTAAAGAATTCAAAAGAAAACGGATAAGATTAAAATCATTTTCTGAAGCATACCTCCAAATTTGGTGTCATTTTGAACAAGTCTTCCAACTTCACATCCTCCATGTTGTCATAAACCGTTAAACTTCGTAAATTCAAGTGCGGCTTCTCAATGAAACCTTGAAGGTCGTCTTGTTCTTTCTCGGAATTTTCTGCGCTTTGGACCACCACTGAATTTAATACGAGATGTTTCGCATTCGGGATCATGGTGACAACTTGGCCATTGGACAGGTCACCTTCTTCACAGATCTGGCTTTCAAGAAGATGCAGTTTTCAAAGATGAGAGAATCGATGAGGGGGCCAATAGCATTCCAGAACGTTAGAGCTGGGGCACCAGCTTTGTTGCACACTTGGAAGTCGAAGGTGAGCCCCTTAAATTTGTACTTTGAAAAGGGCTTCGTGGAAAGTTCGAAGGGGCTCAGGGGATCCTGGAATTCTGCAAGGAATTGGGAGACTGAAAGGCTTTTGCATTGCTTCGACTCGGAGAAAAGGTTAGGGGCGGGATCTGGGATGAGTGTTAAGACAGCACAAGAAGTCCTCCAGTGATGGAGAGTGACTTGGGTGAAGATCTTGGAGACGAGGCGAAGCGTCTTGAGTTGTTCGAAAGAAGGGTTGAGATTTTCCACGATTTTTCCCACGATCTGAAAAAAGAATCAACAAAACCAAAAACAACACATTTAATTTACATAATTAAAATTAAATTATAATTGAAGTAGCCTTAGTTTGTAGTGCAATTTAAATTTAAATTATGGAAATTTACCAGTGCATTCATCAGTGGATGCTCTTTGAAAGCATTGGAATCATCAATGCTTCCGCTCTGAGGAGGAGACTGGATCACAACAGTTTGTTGAGCTGTTGCACTGCTGACCGCACTTGAATCCATTTTTAATTAAATGATTCAATTAATACTACTTGTCAACTAAGACCATTTACACATTTATAACTGAAAGAAATTAAACAAGTGCAGTACGCTTTGAATTAATTGTGAATTTTGTGAGAATCAAAATTAAGCCACGCCACAGTACAGCTGACAGGATTGGACAAGACTTGATGTTGACTCGACTCACCAAACCAAGTAAAGCCAACAAAGAAGGCACAAGAACGGAACGAGAGAGACGAAATGGCGCTTGCTCAACTCAAAAAGTATAAAGCTTCACAAAAGGGAACCTTTTTGTGTAGTACAATAGGTGGATAGAAAGAGGCGACGATATTGAGCTCAAAGGGGAGTGAGTTGATTTTGTTGAAGCCTTGAAAGTGGAAAGGGTTGTTTTTACAGGCAAGAGGCAAGACCAAGAAGACAAAGCAGCTATTACAAGCGCAGCAGGAGTGGTAATTAAGTGTATTTAAACTTTTCCATTAGTAAATAGTTGTTTAATTAGGATGCAAAAATAAGATTTTGTTGAGTTTATGAAATGACTATCCTGTGGAACAATTAGCAAAATGACTAGGCCCATTTAAAATTAATCAACGCTGTTCCTGAGTAGACTTTATTTTACAAAATTATTCATTGAAATTTGACACATAACTATTAACGAATAGTTAGCCTTGCTGAGGACCGGGTTTACATGATGTGATCAAATTAAAATTAATTCATTATACATGCCTTATCTAATTAATTAAAGTAAACAAAGTATTCTTTCTCAATTACATTACTACAATGTTAACCAATTAATATTAAATCTGTCATTTTTACTTTACAAATTAAAAGTAGAATAATAATTAATAATATATTCCAACAAAAGGCAATTAGAACTTGAGCCAAACTTGCTACCTAGAACTCGGCCCGCTCAACAGAGCCATTAGAATCATCAGACACATCTTCATTTTCTGAACCACTCAACTCTTCCAAATCATCATCCTCCTCACTTGTAAAAAAAATGCAACCTTCATTCTGAACATCATTTTCTAGAAATCCTTTCTCCGCTTCAGCCCGGAAAATGCACCGATCACATCCACAAATTTCATGGCCATCTTCATCGAACTCATACGACCTAACCAACTTATTGTTACGAATTACCTCACAAAACTGAAGGCCCTGTTTCAGCGCCTCTTCTGCTTCTTTACTCATCTAACAAAAAAACCACAGAATAAAAAACGATCTATTAATACAAAGTTATTAAAAATATATTTAACTGTAAATCTGTTCTTGTAAATTACTAAATTAACGCACATCGCGGTCATTTACACAAATATGAACAGATTTCAATCCGGGCATTTTCAAAAGACCTTTGTAAACCGCATCCTCCGTCAGTTGAGACTCACCGCAATAGGTATCCACCTGGAATCGCTCCAAATCTAAATTAAATCAAAAATTACAAAACCACAAGTTACACTTAAAATTGAATAAATATCTTGAGTGTTACCTTTCAAATCACAAATCTTCAATTTTGGTGGAGGACTCCCAGAGAATCCAGCTTTTTCTTCATCCCGAATTAAGCAACTATCGTCAACTCGGCTCCCATGCAAGCACACCAGTTCAGTCAACTCCCCCCAAATCTCGCAGACAATCGGAATGGTCCTCCCATTCAAAATAGTCTTCAGTCTCCTCAAATTAGGCATCCATTTCCCTAAAATTCTCAAACTTTCCTCCGGAAACTCATGGTCAATTTCC
Source organism: Entomobrya nicoleti (assembly GCA_034695465.1). Taxonomy (NCBI): domain Eukaryota; kingdom Metazoa; phylum Arthropoda; class Collembola; order Entomobryomorpha; family Entomobryidae; genus Entomobrya; species Entomobrya nicoleti. Next base: position 5,683 of record JAQFZG010001516.1, on the reverse strand, counting down.
AAATCTTCCAGTTCAGTGCACAAAATTCCCCCTTCCTTCAAATTCGTAGGTACTTTCGCCACCATATCTTGTTTGTTCTTTTGATATTTGAAGTTTCCGAAATAGCCATCCTCATCATTTTGTTTTTTGATCCAGCCCTTCAACTGCTCTCTTTTCTCAAAGCACGTCAAATTTATTCGCAGTCTTTTCAAATTTGGAGTGCTCTTCAGAAATCCAAAGTGCAGAGCAAAGGTTCCCCACAACTCCAATTCCGTAAGTAAAGTCATCTCTCTGGCTCCACTCAAAAATCTTGCGTATGGTGGTCCAATAGGAGCTCGAAATAGTTTTAAGGTTTTCAAGGTTCCAGAAAATGAGAGGAGATACCTATCAAATTGTGCATTTCCAGGAATCACTCGAAATCCACTAATTGGAATGGCATCGAGATGAAGAGCAAGTGTTTCCAGAGGGAGCTGCGAATGTGTAGCATTTACTGCTTGATTTTTCATCGTCGGAGGTGGCACTAAGTATTTCCATTGGCAATCGTTTTCCAGAAAATAGCCCGAGTTGATCAAGTCAAGTTGTTTGAGATTTGACAGGGGCAATGGGCTGATTTCTTCCGGTTGAGCTTCAAATCTGGTTTGGTAGATTGGCTTCAATATTGTCAGCTTATTCATGCTCTTGGTAGGCAAGTCCACTCCTTTAATTGACTGTGTTAAAAAAGTCAACTATTTAAATTCTCAATTAAACATAATAATCTAAGACTGTGATTTTAACTTGAAATCATACCTCCAACTGTGGTGCCAGTTTGAACAAGTCTTTCAAGCTCGTTTGCCCCATTTCTATGTCGCCATGCACAGTTAAAGTTCGTAAACTTAAATGCGGCTTCTCAATGAAAACTGGAAGGTCTTCTTGTTCTTTCACGAAATTTTCTGCTCTTTGGAAAACCACTGCATTTAAAACGAGATGTTTCACGTTTGGGGTCATGGTGACAAGCAAATGGGTCATAGGGCAGGTCGACTTCACAGATCTAGGTCTTAAGAAGATGCAGTTCTCAAAGTGGACAGATACGATGAGAGGTCCAATACTATTCCAGAATGTTTGAGCTGGTCCACCAGCTTTGTTGCAGACTTGAAGGTCGAAGGTGATCCCTTTAAATTTGTACTTTGCAAATGGTTTGGTGGATAGTTCGAAGGGACTTTGAGGATCCTGGAATTCTGCAAGGAATTGCGAGACTGGAAGGCCTTTGCATTGCTTAGGTGCGCTGAAGAAGGTGGTGGGGGGATCTGGGATGAGGGTGAGCACAGCACAAGAATTCCTCCAGTGATGGAGAGTGGCTTCCGTCCAGATTTTGGAGACGAGGCGAAGTGTTTTGAGTTGTTCGAAAGAAGGGTTGAGCTGTTCCACAATTTTGCACACTATCTGAAAATTATTAAACAGAAAAAGTTCCATAATTAAATTATAAGCGATGTAACCGTAGTTAGTAGTATATTTTTTAAATAATGATAATTTACCAGTGGATTCATCAGTGGATGCTCCTCCAAAGTATTAGAATCACCAGTGCTACCGCTGTTTGGAGAAGGCTGGATCAAAACAGTTTCGTCAACTGTGGCGCTGCTGGCCGCAATTGAATCCATTTTTAATTAAATTGTTTAATAAATTGTACTACTGTCAATTAAGACCATTTACACTTATGCAATTTGCTTTGAATTAATTGTGAATTTTCTGTGAATCAAAGTTAAGCCACAGCTGACGGGATAAAACTTAAGCTTCCAAAGAAAAGTAAAAAGGGAACCGTTTCGTGTTGTACAATAGGTGGATAGAAAGAGGCGACGATATTCAGTTCAGAGGGGAGTGAGTTGATTTGGTTGAAGGCCATTTTTACAGGCAAGACAGAGAAGGCGAAAGTAGCAAAAAATGCAATCGCTGCAGACAGCTTAGCTGGAAATTAATTTGACATGAAATGTATGGATGTTGCTATGCTAACCAAACTTATAAAGATGTGTAATAAATTGTATTTAAACTTTTCCATTAGTAAATATTTAATTAAAATGTAAAAGAGAAGATTTTGTTGCTACTGGGTTTTAGTTTCAGTTATGATTTGGTGAAAATTTTATGACTATAAAGTATGAAAAATCATTTAAAAAGATTCTACATATTTAGTAAATGATTATGATACAATTAAAATTAAATCACTTTCACAAACTGGTAAAAACCCCATTAGCATTGTTGCCAAAATACATACACCGTTTTCTCATGTTACCCTTATATATTTATAAGCCTTGTCTGTCAAAAGGCGCAAGTTAAAGTTCAACTATTCCTACCTAAACCATGCTTCTTCCCTCAACTCAACAAGCAACGCAACGAGACTTCACCTTCGCCACTTCCAACTATTATCAGCAGCAGCAGCAGATCATCGATCATTCTCTATTCTTCCTTCCTCAGTAGCAGAAGCGAACCTTCAGTTCGATTCTGGATTTCTTTGTTGTAAATAAATTATTTATTTCTGAAAGTTTCTGTAAATTGTAGTTCATTTTTAGTAGAAGTTATATAAAAGTATTTTGTTGAAATCAAAGTCCATCTGAGTTACATTTCCCAATTACATTTATTTGACCAAGGTCAGCGGGCCCCACTTCAATGCATTAGCATTCATCCCCTCCTCTTCAAAATCTACATCAGTTCATCCGCATTTCTCATCATCCGATCGCCTCATTCCACCCGCCGACAGCATAATGCCTCAAAGAATTGAATATTTTCCACCGTTTTACAAAAAAAACGATATGCCCAAAAATTTCGGTGATCATACGAAACCAGGGACAATTTAAAAAACCAGAATATGAAATAAGTTTTATGAAATATTAGACTATCCTGTGGAACAGTTGACTAGCCACATTTTAACCTAATCATTGAACTTCTTGACAAATTAAAAAAACACTCAAAACTACACGAAGAAAAACTGAATTGAAAAGATGGCAAGAGATAAAATATTTTGGTAATGAAAGTTGAATGTAAAGCGAGCTCAGTTCCATTGCGACCAGTGGCTGATTTTTAAAGAGATCTTGCTACTCCTTTTTTGATCCTATAATTGCAGTCTTCAAATTACTGGAAAAAATTACACAAAACCAATTACCTGACAATTAAATCATAGCCAAAAAAAATAATAACTAAATTGCATTCCTTAAGGAGAGAAGGTCGCGCAGTGATTTTACAATGAATGGAATTCCAGTAGCAAGTCAGTTTTATGTTTCAGTTCAGATGTCCAAACATAAAATCAGACCATGAATATTATACTGATTCCAAATTTTAAATTGACAACTATTTGAAACAATTTTTGAAGCATCATTCACAACCAAATTAATTAAACCATTGTTGTTATTTATTCACATTTATTCTTAAAACAGTTGCTATCTTTCACAGTTAATTTTAATGGTATTTAAAAAAGCAATATCAAATTACGTCATCTAAAAATAAAACGGACTATTTTAGAGAAAACATTTGCTTTAATTCTATAATTTCTTAAAATTTAATTCTAAGACAACCTCTACAGTTTAACTATTTATTTAATTAATGTAATGGACCATGGTTGTCAAAAAGTTAAATTCATTTAATAAAATTTGAACTAAAAACTAGAAGAAACATCTGTTCTTAAATTTCATTTGAGCTGTTCCTTTTAAATCATATTATACTACAAAAACAGCCATACAATATGGAAAATTCCTCAACAAATTAATTAAATCGGACCATATTTTTCTTCGTACTTCTTAAGTGCTGCACTTTGCGCCTCGATGAGTCCGTTTTGAAGTAGAATGCATCTGACACAATCCTTCCGTTGCTGACGGTGCTGCTTGTAGAACCCATAAAAAGCCTGCATGAATACCACTCCCTATAACATGTAACAAATATAAAATCGAAAACAATAAAAATTAGTCTCTGGAAATGCAAATTAAAAATTACAACATGGAATGAAATAAGTCAAAAAAATACTTACACCCAAAGCACAGGTAATCGGAGCTAACCAACTCATTTTGGTTGATGACTGAGTTTTCTCCTAATACTGAGGAATTTTGCTCTGAAATACAAAAAAAATAGTTCAAATTAGAATTACTCAACTCTTTACAAATAAAAAACCCAATATCAGAGCACGATCTTTTAATGTGCACGTTCACTTCACAATTCGTAATTAACTAACTAACCAAAGTTAAATTCTACATAAACTTGTGAACTACTTACTTGAAAATTCAAATGATTTCACGGTTAAAATAGTTAAATGCTCTTATTAAAAATTACTTCTATTCCGACTTGGCTTGAAAAACAATTTCGCCACTACTCACCTGAAAGAGACAACCTATGATCCGGCTGACGACATTCATTCGCTCTCTTGGCAAGCTGACTTTACGTTTAAATAACGTCTTTAGATTCAGCCTTCATTCAGACCTTCAAATAAGCTTTTTATTATGTGCCAGTCGCGAGACATTTAGGCCAGTCGCGCTTTAAACGTGCTGTCTACCCCTACTCTAAACTAATGCATACAAAAGAACATGCGGGCGGTGGGAGAGTAAAAAGAAGCCAAAAAAGTAGCTCATGTTTGTTTATGACTATGATAGACTAGTAACGGGGGCCATAGTCGTGAGCTAAGCTCACTTAAGCATGCATACATAAAAACATAAAGAGAGAGAGGGAATGCGTGTTTGAATAATGTCAACACAACCGAGCGACCAATCAGGTGAGGTGGCTCGGAACAGACAGTATGGACTTCACTTATAATATTGTTGATGGATAAGTATGACACATCAAACTTGTTTGAAGTGAATACAAAAGATTTTTCCTCGATCGTCCAGCATGTTCTTATTAGGCTCGCTGCATTCTATCGTAATTCATCTATGACAAAAAGCATTCCAATTTTTCAATTACATTTGATTTTCTTTCGAACTTGTAGTTTGTGATGCATCATGATATACATATTTAGTTTAGTTTAGTTTAGGACTTTTATTAGCAGCAAAATATAACTACTAACATCTGTAACAACGTGTCAGTATACATAAAGTACAACTGTTCTTGATACAGAAACATAAGATGGCAGAAAAAAACAAATAATAGTAACATACATTTCCTTTTACATTCCAGTCATTAGTTTTACAAACATCATACAGCCTAATACAAATATGTACTACATCTCATACTAATTAGATATTTTTTTATTTTCTCTTTAAAATTTTCACAGTTACCATCTTCGTCAAAGTCTATTATTTTTGTTGAAATTAATTTATTCCAATTTTTTATACACTTACTTATTATTGATCTATTAAATGTCGTATGTGTGCAAAGCTGCAAAAAGCAACGAACGTTTTGCCAGAATGATTAGACCTGTTTTAACGATTGGTTTTAACTTCGCTATATTCATTTCTGCAATCATATGAAACTACAAATCTTACAACAATTTTTTTGTTTAGGTAAATGACTTAAGTAAATGCTTATTTCAATAGCAACACAATTATATATTATGTACACTTTGTATACTTTGGTCAAATTGAATTATGACGTTTGCACAAGGGCATTTCTCCAATTTTTCCAAGTAATTTTTGTAGCCTGACACAATCATTGCATCAGCCGATTTAAATATTATTTATTTATTTATTTTATTTATTTATTTAAAAGGGCAAACCCTTAAGTTCTTTTGAATCAAACGACTCATAGAACATAATATTCG
>JAQFZG010001515.1:0-20758 GCA_034695465.1 Entomobrya nicoleti | reverse complement strand
AAACTATTGAAACTCAGTGATTTAGACTTGCTTTGGGACATTGAATTCTATTAATCTGCTTGTAAGAAATATTGCGGTACGTTTGCAAATCCCAAACTGTATGCGTCCATATCATTTATTAAGCAATATAGGTGCTATGGTAGTGTAAATGTATCGTAGTTATCTAAAATACGTTTTCCCCGTTTCTCCGATCTGCCACACAGGTCATTATTTAGTCTAACTGTAAGAAACAGTATGTAACACATCTTAGCCTTGGGAACAGAACAGAAAGTATTATGCAAGTGAAATAGGGTCCAAAGATCCTCCATAACACGTGCATGTAAAAATACCAAAGCTGTCCAAAAAATACTATTAAAAAAAGACCAGAAATGATGATACTGATGTTGTATGCATCCCTGCTCACTTTTGTGCTAAAATTATGTGAAAATGTACCAAAAAGTCATTTTTCTTTTTCCAATTTCCTTTTCGCTCTCACCGTCATGTCATGTCCCCTTATGTGTATTGCATTGTCTGCTTCACAAGATAACAAGGTAAGATAGATAGATGGATAGATTGCAGAAAAGGGGAAGATGTAAGAGAGAGAGCCATCATGGAGGAACAGAGTACACACTGTTGTTGTTAATCCCGTCATGACGTTCGTATCGTATCCCAATCCCAGCGTACCTTCACTTTAGCAACAAAATAAACCCCTTTTAGCAGAATAAAGACGCGTCTCTCTAGCTTTCTATCAGGGTTGTCTACCAAGTGGAAAAAGTGCTGAATTAGTGATGATGATGAAGATAATGGGGAAAAAGGATGAGTACACAATGTAAGGTAAACTGTAGACGCTCAGCAAATAAGACGAACAACAGATAAAGTGACTTGCCTTTTGTTAGTGCTATTTGGTTTTTTGGCTTTTATCATTATAACAAGGCTCTTTGTCTGTCTGTCTATCCATCTGTCAAATGAATCCTGACTAAACAGAAGAAAGCCAATTAAAACGGAAACGTGAGATTAATTAACAGATAATTGACACTCCGTGTCAATCAATGAGTCTTCCACTTTCATCAAAAGAAGCTAACATTGTCACGTCCATTGAAATAACAAAACAGCGATGTACGGACCTTTTTTTCTCTCCAGATAATGTTATTTGGCAGTATTATATATTGATGTTGTATAATCATACAATCAAAGTTTAATCCAAGGTTTATTATAGCTTTGCAAAAAATAGATGTATTATAGAAGTTGAATTTATTCTGAAATTCTATTTTTTTGAATGCTTCAAACATCACAAAAATCTAATTTTGGAATGTGGCCATACAAGTCAATCAAAATACTTGAAATTGTAAGGTCATCACGCAAGCATTGTTTGCAGCTGCTACTTGAATTTGAATTATGACTCAACACATCACAGCCAAAAAAAAACGAATAAAAGGCTATAAATTATGTTTAACATAAAAGTAATTACAAATACATACACAAAAATACAACAATGAGGATCGTGTTTCATCTACACTTCTTGTTGTAGACTTTTGCCTAAGTGGCATTTTTATTGGTTAACTTTGTGATACTTTTTGTAAAACAACTTTTTTTTTCATACAAAATTCTAGTTTAATTTACAAGTTAACTTGGCGGTCAGTTCTTTAAAAAGCTATTTATTTGTTGCAAAGAGCACCTGACCTCTGACACTTTTTTGCTGACTCATTCAATTTGGCACGCTCAGAGGAAAACAAAAATACATACAGCTACGTGCAACCGGTCACCAAAAATAGTGCATAAAAGTCGATGAACATAGTTAAAGTTAAATATTACTCCTATTAAACCGTCATGGGGTACTCTAATGAATAATGGGGCTTGTCTCCTCGTCACAGAAAATGAGTTAAAGATATTTTTTTTATAAAAGTCATCAAACTTAAGTGGCATAAGCGTATTAAGTACGCAGCGATAAAGCTGATTCATTCACTGATCATCTCTGAATGAGCAAACATTCTTTATTGTCAAACAGCACGCAAAAACAGAGCAAAAAGTGTAAATCATCAGGCGCGCAGGGACGGTAAGTAAAAGGAGGTCTTCAAGTTGTTATAAAAAAAGAGAAACCTAACTTTACTAACAAAATTTCACGAAAATTTTACATAAGGATTTTCATTACAAACAAAAACTCTGATTTGTGCATGCACCTAAAATGGAACTACGAAAAAACGACTAGTTTAGCTTAGTTTCTGTTTTTATGTTTTTCGAACGAGCTGTCATTAAGTATGAGATAAATATAGCGTATACATATAACAGTGTGTAGTAAAACCCCATCGGCCATTTTCTTATCTTACCTCTTTAAACTATCGTAGGGTTAAATGATTTGATAGAAATAAAAAGTTTGAGCGCACCGACAAAACCGGCAAGTGAGCCAGAGAAACCTTGTAAATTGCCTTTTACATTGCGAATTTTACCTAACAAGCAATTATGTTAATCGTTAATCTACCTTACTTTACCAAATCATTTTTATTGTTTTTTTCTTCTTCAAATGCTTTGTCGTCATCAATATATCCACTTAAGTAGAAGCTTAAAACACATTCTCGCATTGTTTCTATTTTCGCATTTTATCATCCTTTAAATCGGCGTGCATGCTCGCTCAGGTGCTAGAAAGAATGTTGTTCTCATTAATCTGCAAAAGACATCTTTTCTTTCCTCCTCGTAGTCCGCAGTGGGTGGTTTCGCTAACAAACTGACTTTTATTGACAATAGTGGATATTTAATGAATGTTGTTAGCATCTCCTTAAAGTCTATTCTTAAAATGGTCTCTTCCTCTCAGTCAGAGAGTCAGAAGAAAATACATAAAAAATAGGACAACTTTTTTTTTGTAACGCCTTTTTCTTCTGCTTGAACACAATTACAATTTACAAAGCGTGAGATATATGGTTTCGCTAAATGTCATAAAACCATGAAAAGTACATGCAAACAAAAAGTAAAACATGATGTTGCGTTGTGGTTGTGCTTGTACATTCTATCTTATGTTTTTATAGTGCAGTGCAATATGCAAAAATGTTTCAAGCTGCTACACAAACAATAAAGCTGAACACTCTTATTGTCTAACTTAACTACAGTAATTAAGAGCAGAAAACCGGAAAATTCATGATACAGTTAGCCTGCCTCCCTGCCTGAGAATGGTGATGGCGATGCGTTGAATCAAAAAACCAAACCGACTTTATGTTTGTTTGCATGCGTTTAATGCCATTATTATTATTTAGCATGTCTCTTCTTGTCTGCATATTACACTTAACTCTTAACTAACAGAGATTACTACACATTTCAAATGTTCTACACACACAAGACATTATTATGTTCTAACAAGGCAATTATAATAATAACAAAAAGGCATCAGTAAAGTAGCAAAATTTACTAAACAAATCATTCTAATTTCAAATTCTAATGATCATGGTATGAAGATGATGATGGATGCTCATCACATCAGTCGTCATCACTGAAAAAAAATGAACTAACAAACTGAAAAATGTAAAATGCAAATAGTAAGCTGTAGTTAGTTATCTTTGTTGAAATTATCTTTCAAAATCTGCTAATGGCATGTTAGCCTTAACTAAAGGAATGTTATGCGCTATCTAATAATACTGCCCGCTGCTGTTTAGGAAAGACATCCGGCAACTGCTTTGTGGACTCCATTGTTTGCTTAACATGTTGTATTTTCTGTGGTAATGATAATGATAATAAGACATAACGTTTAAACTAAATATCATCACAAGCATTTATCGGACTAAAATCAAGGTCATCCTAATGCAATGTTGAATGTATGTATGTATGTATTTGATATGACTGCACTACAAACACAAAACACAATAAAAGATACAACTATTACCGCTATGATAAGCTATTATGATATAAATAATAATAAATAAGCAACAATCATTCATCACTCAAGTCGAGACAAGAGTCAGCACAGTTTTTTTTTGCTATTTCAAAAATTGAATTGGAATCATTTACATTTTAAGCAGAAAATCATGTTAACATGCATGCAGTTGATAATGGTGTTGTTATTCAATAATATATCTTTATGAAAATCTGTTGCATGTGTATACTCTAGTGATTAAATGTATAATAGTAGCTAAAATGTTATACATTAGCCCGTGATAATGACCACGCCAATAGCATCATCATCATTTCCTTTAAATTTTTGCAAAAAAAGAAACTTAGTAGAATCATTTAGCCAAGTCAAGTCAAGAATGCATCAACCACCAGGCTGCAGAGCCATTACTACGGCAGCAGGTGCATTTGGTACATATTTGATAATACTAATCCAATCATGACGAATAATCTTGTTACTAACTGTACTCCATTTGTGTGAATTGAATATTACATATTTTTAAAAGCTCTTCTGATCCGATGCCATGCTCAAGCATTCGTTTGCCATATTGTACCTAAAAACATTAAAGTAAAAGCAGACAAGCATCTTCTTTTTTTTCTCATTCAACAGATCATCATCGTTTACAAGAAAAGAGCTTGTGTGCTTTCAAAGTATTTTTGAAAAGCTAAGTACGTGGGTTTTTATCTTTAAAGTAAAGAAGAAGAAAAAATTCAGTAACAATAAAAATGATGATGTACAAAGTACAAAGTTTGTATGTAGATTTTTTTCAGAATATTTGGGTTAGTCAGATGAGATGAAATAAAGCAAGCATAAAGATGTAGTACACAAGGAAGAAGGCGTAATGTTATATGATTATCGAAGGCGCTTGCATTAGGGTAGGTTGTTTTGTGGGTATTTGAAAATGCTGATGGTGATGAAAATGATGATGATGACGAGATTATCAATAGTCAAGTCTCATCCCTGCACATGAACAATATGCATACTACTTGAGCATATGCGCAAATGCGCATATTATATTATTCTCTTTCTTAAACTTTGTACTTTATTCACTGGAATGATTAAATCGTATGTATTTTATGCAACATACAAAGTCAATATACAGTTTTGACTTGACCGATGGTATATGGTAAGATGTTTGAGCTGCTATATGCTGCCAAAATACTAAATTGATTGAGATTTTTTTTAAATCAAAAATTTATAATTTATAACTCACCTTATCATTTAAAAAGGGTCTCTGACGTCTGACGTTACTTATATTTTTGCTTTAATTCACCATAAATCACAAATTAAACAAATAATCCAACTTTTTCTTGTGCTGTTGATGATGTTCACGTATAGTTACTTTAACTGTCAAATGGTCACCACCGAAAAAACTTGTTCTTATCAAACACATTTTTCTGCATGCATAAATACATTCACCTGTTTACTTTTTATGAAAACTGTCCGTGTCACTTTTTAAATATAAACAGACTAACATTTTTTTATTGACTATCATAAAAAATTTTTTTTATCAAGACTTCAAATTTTCCACATATTCATGTCACCTTCACTCAAAATAGCCCTTTCTTTCTCTCCCTCTGCCTGTTACCTTTTCGTTCTTGTCTCCTGCTCTGTTAAGTACACACTGAAAACAGTCTATACTCTTGAGCATGTCATGTTAAAGAAAACGTTAAAAATCAAAAATATAAAATAGTGCAATAACTAACAAGACAACAAGAAGAAGCCACTTTTTATATGTTTATATGGTCGTTAATATTCAAAGCTTTTGTTGAAAGAGCGGAAGTTGAAATGGTGCATCAGCAGCAGTTAAGTTTAGCTTCAGTTCAGTCAGAAAACTTCTTCGTCTTCATTCATGGCCGGTGGCTAATGTGAGTTGAACAGTGAACGTTATTAAACTCTTTTTGCTGCTGTTATTTTTGAGCACTATGACTTTACTCCTTACTAACTGCAGACTATATAGTATAAATCGACAGTTAAGAGGGTATCATTATTTGCACTCAACGCATAATACTCAGTCACCATTGCATGGCGTTTTCCGTGCAAAACCCACCCGCAAAAAATCCCCTCCTGTATAAATATGTATACCTGTATGTTTACCACCTGTACTTAGGCAAGTGTATAATATGTGATGATGTAATAGGGAAATAAAATAGGTACTTCTTGTACTTAAGTAGGCGTCAAATGACACCATGAACTGAACCAAGCGAGTAGGGTTCACTTCACTTCCCATCATACTACCATTCTTCAGGATTATTTCTCACGAAAACCATAATATTGGCATGGTAGCTGCATAGGAAATGATGATGCTTGCATGTTGATTCAAGTAACACTTGTTAAAAACCTTAGTCATACTTGATTAAACATTGATCATTTTCATGAGAAACCGATCATCATTATAAAAATTGTAAATGCACTTTTCATTGTAGAGATATACACTTGTTTTAGAGTTTTTTTCATACTTCCTCCTCAATTTTTCAAAAAAAATAGCCAGGCGGACATGTTTTTCTTGTACAAAATTAGTAAATGATCGCGTTTTATTTTATTTATTTTGCATGACTATGATGACTGCGATTTCTTCGTGTAATTTACCGTTTTTAAAAGATATTTGACTAGTTTAATGCCCACGAAGAACAAGAAACAAACTACAATGCATAACGACCGTCGTCGCCACCGACATCGTTGTCGTCTCACAGACTGAATTGGAGACTACGAAAAAAAATCACCGTTTGTCTTCGATGCTATATGGTTAATATGCTTGTAAATTAAACACTGTACAAACGTTTCCTTCATCATCTTGTACTTTTTTTCATGCTATTGTAAATCTGAAATCGAGACAGTAAAAAAAATGAGTAGCCAAAAATATCATGCTTGTCCATGTCAAGAATGCTAATAAGTAAGTATGCATGCGAAAGTTTTTTTTTCAAGATCAAAACAGCGATCTTGTCAAATGAATACATGTAAAATGTCATTCACGCTTGTTTACTTGAACGTTTATATACTTTGTTGGGATGTGTGTGTGTATGATAATGATAAAAAATGTTTACATGTGAAAATTTAAATTTCTGTTGTTGTTGAGAAAAGGAGTGGTGGTGGTTGGTGATGGTAGCACAATGCATAAAAACAAACAAGCTGAACGAGACTTGAACGATGAAGATGATGAGATGAGAGTACAAACGTTTGTTATACTTGTTATTTGTGTATGTTTCATGATGATCATGTTCACACTAGGTAATATACGCCCTTGTTTGAGCTGTCAAAATGCACACGTGAAATGCTGAAAGCTGCTGATTTTAAGGAATTTAATTGATTGTACTGCATTAATAGAGAAGAAGGATTCTTCATCATCGTCACCTTTTTACCTACCTCAAATATAAGAGAGGAAAAATAAGAAAGAAAAGAAGGTATGGCAAAAAACGGTGACTGCAAAGACGATTGACGATGCGATGGGAAATTATGTTATGAAAAAAGTATGAAAATCATTCTACCGGAAATAAAATTGCTTTAGCTACAGTTTTTTTTGTATACTATTAAATCCTGACTTTGCCACGACAATTATACTGTAAGCATAAAACTACAAAGTTATTGCACTTTTATTTTTCACCTGCCAATAATAATGCTAATTGGAGGAGGATGATGCGACATAGTACAATAGTTCAATCACCGCAATCATGGCGACAAAAAAAAAACAAATTGCAGATGTTGCGGCATCGGCATAAATCCAGTCAAGTCATGCTGGTGGTAATCATAATGATTAAGAAAGACGGCATTTATCTTATAATGACTATGTTAGTGTTGAATGAAGTATAATAACGATTTGTCAGTGGTTTCAAACAGAATCTTTGAAACATTTTTTATTGAATCCAGGAAGAAGAAATAAATATAATCCATTGTTCACGTTGAATGTGTTTAAATTGAAATATTATGACATAAACACTGCTAGCTCATTGTACAAGAATATCAGAAAATCTAACACTTTCTTTTTCCCTGTGTTTCTTCTTCAAAATTCAAATGCTCATTTGTTAAAATATTATGACAAGCTAATTTTTTTTTTAATATTCTAGCAAAAGCTGCCTGCAGGGTTCACTACACGAAAAAAAAAGTTTATCATGAAAATGCCTCCTGAAAATGAATAAAAATCTACTTTCATCACATTTCGTCTGTGGCTGGAGGCAAAATGTTTTTACATTTTAGGTTTTCATGAGACCCACACTCGCATATTGTCACCAGAAGCATTTTTTGTGTGTATACCTGAGATTTACGCTGCAAGTAATTTGATTCATCATCCATTTTACTATTATAATGATGATTACTTTACTGCTGTGCTGTCAGTGATCGTGTATCATTTACACGCACACTTCATTATGAAAATAAGATATTACTTCAATGATGAATGAAAATACATATCTACCATCTATGAAGCGGACGGACAGACGGACGGACGACGACACTTGTCAAGCTTCAGGTGTGTGATGATGAGGATGCGAGAGGAAGAGAAAGAGATATGTATGAGTGGTGGTCACGGTTTTCTAACTGGCATAACATTTTTGTGATGTTACATATTATGTTCTTTCAGTCCTTACCACTTTTATTCACAACAAAAACACATGAATCACAAAATCACGACACTTTACCTAAAAAAAATTATTATTCAACTCAACTCCAACAAAGGAAATCCTAGAAAACCGGAAACTGAAGCATTACAACTAACACTACATGAAATGCTCGATGAGAAAAAATAACTGTCAATACTCAACATTCTCCGGCACTGAGCTGAGTGAGTTTGTCATTCATGGACAAAAAAATCAATGCAAGAAAACCAGGTTTCATGACAAGGTGTAATCAAACAAACAAAGAACAAATTTGTACGTAGTGCAAATGGTAGGGTTAAATGGAAAGGGTAATTCTTGAAAATTGACCAACTCTATTACACACCGCACCGTCATGTCTTCTTGAATACTACCAAATCTAAAATGATTGCAAATTGTAATAGTTATTTTTTTCAAAATAATAATAATAACAGATCTGTGAGCCGTATTATAGTGTTGAAATTGAGAGAGAAAACGCAAACAAGCTTGAAAAAATATAATGATAGAAAATTGAACGTTGTTTGTTGGTAAACTAAACTGAACAATTTCTGTTTTTCATTTCACCGAAATTATAAAAAACTAGCAGAAAATGCATATATACTTACGCTTCAGCGTTCTTAATGCAAGTGCACCCAACGAGCAATTCTGTTTAAAGCACTTGCACTAAAAATCCTCATTTGAGTAAAGTATAAATAATTACACTAAACCTTCTGATTTAGCCAACCTTAGTAGCCTAGAGGCAGGTGCATTATAGCACATTTTTTAAACTATTTATGTGCTCAGACAAGCTTATGTTTAGAGATGTTTGTTGTTACCATTTTTTTCAACGCTAAAATTCAGTCAGTAGGTATTCAAGGCAAAAAAAGTAAAGTGAGTGGGGCTGATGATGATTTGTGCTACTACACAATGCGGACTTTTAAAAAGACAGAGTTGCAGTTCAGACACCGACACACACGCACTTTTGTAATAAAAAATGTACCAAAGTACCTTACAAGTATATTATATAAAAATCGTGGATGTTGATTTAGTAGATTACTGCACATATTTCAATTGAAATCATAACATTGTGCGGTAATGTTACAATGTTGGCTCTATACCATGATATACATACGTGGTTGTTGCAGTAGTAGGCGTATAGTTTTTTATTTGTGCTGTACTTGTTCTTCTTAATTGTTCTATTTTAGATGAAAAAACTACATTAAAGAGGTGTATGCTGCTGGCATGCTGGTATAAATGCTTGACTTTATATACTAACCAACCAACAAATACTATGATAGCCCGTCATCATCTCCTATTATCTGGCCAATAAACCGCAAAAATGGTTAGTTTTCCCGTGATATGAAAATTAGGCTATAGTACTTACTTTACTTTGATAAAAAACTTTATTGCGCTTACTTTTTATTCATATACGATTTTACATGCTTACGCCCACGCATTTATGTAGCCGACAAGCAAGTGGGTTAAATGTATATAGATAAAGGAAAACGGCGACGTGTAATACAATGAGCTATGTGTAGTTAGTTATTATTATGCAATTTTTTCTCTAGCCAGACACAAGTTTTCACTTTAAAGCCAAAAAGGTATGGTGTTTATACACAATTTTTTTTTGATAGCAGCTTCCGTTTGTGGAACTACGATGGGATGATGATGTAAAATGAAAACATGTTTGTGTGTCTCTGTGTTTGTAGTAATAAGTGTGTCGATAATTGCCAGTGTTTGTTGTTATTTCATGGCCAAGGGTGTAATATAAAAATAAAGTAATTTGTTTGATTGAAATTGATTAGATTAAAACGGTAGGAATAGAATGTGGTACAATGATTCATTTTATGATGATGATAATAACGCACACGCCTGACAGCCCGATAATAATAATAATAACAAGAGTAACAGCGTAGGTAGTAGGTATGCATGTAATGTAAGTAATATACCGTCGATATGGGGTACGTGAATACTTTCACGCCCTTTGACTGTCTGATTTAATTGAGCAGTAGTCAATTACATCACATCATTAAATTTGTAGCGGTTCCGTGCATAAAACAAGCATGACAGGTTTTTAAAATGTCTTGGGCACCGTGAAAGAAAACGTCAAAGTAGCAGTTGTTTTTATATCTTAATTGCGAAATAGTCACTTCTAATTGTAGGCTGAGAGATACGAACATTATTGCTGAAATACTGACAAGTGAACTATGGGGCAGCAATCAAAATAAAAAATAGTCTAAATGGACAATTATGAATAGAAGAGATGCTTTAAAAACTAAAGTAGTCACACTTTCACAGTTATCTTAATTATTTTAACTGTACCATTTATTTGAAATAACAGTTTTTGTTTCCATGTATTTTTTATTAAAATGACAACCGTTGCTTATCTTTGACTAAGTGAACCAAGCTTCCCTTCAATGGCCCACTTGCCTAATTGTGACTTTTCGAAAAGTTCCGGAAGTGAACACTTAAGTTTATGACTTTATTTACTAATAATTTTGTTAACACCATCAATTATGTTTGTGTGCATGTAAGTCTTCATGCATCATGTGCGTGAGCATTGTAGCCCAATTAGTTGATTGATTCAGTAAAATTTAAAATGGTACGCTATACGGGCTATGGGTTTGTTTCGTTATTCGCCAGGTCTTTCAAATACATTGACGTTCCAAATATGGCTGCCGGAACTCTGCGCTAGAAATAACTGTTTATGTAACTTGGTTCAGTATAACAAACAGAAAAGGTCAATGAATACATGTTTAAAAAAGACCCGGTTTAGCTTTGTTTTTTTGTAATGTGAAAAATTTGTTTGGCATACTTTACAAGTTTTTTTTAAATGTTCATGTTCTAGTTATATAAAGTTTATGAATGACGTTTTCAAAAAATGTACAAAATGATTTCAAAATAGATCACACGCCAATAAACACGCTCTGTAAATTAATTAATACGAGTACATTTGTGATATTCATGAGCATCTCTCTTAGATGGCAGATTTGTGATTGATTTATGAGTTTTTCAAACATTCGTTCATAATATCACATTCACATCGCACTTTGACAATTGACTACTCTAAATTCTAAATTGACTACTGCGAAATTTCACCTTTTATTTCAGTACTTTATGGTTCTAAGACGGTTCTTTATGGTTACTCGTTCTAAGAAAATTTAAAAAATACGTGATTTATCCGATCCGTGTGAACAAGAAAGTTAAAATTTCAAGAAAGTCTAAATTCACAAGCAACTTCTCTGAGTTTCGTACCAGATGCATTGTAACCAGAGGGGAAAATGATGAATATCCGCTGAAATTAGAACAGCTTGTTAACCACTTCCTTAACTTAACTTTGTACTGAAATTTCCTTGAGCTCAAGAGTTATCCCAACTTCTGAGAACTCACTGTAACCCGCAAAATGTGACATTTGACTGCATCTCGTTGTTGAGATCTTCAAATTGCATTAGTATTAAACAAAATGTAGAGATTTCGATAACAGTTTTAAATCATTTAACATTATCACTATGGATTTGAAATTTGGAACTGGTGATGATGAGAGCTAACTAAAATGGCTAGGGTATATGGAGTATAATCAGTACCGGTTGCGTTTTAATTTTACTGCAACACTCAAGATAGCACTAGCACTCTTTGCCGACAGCCGAATCCCTCTCTGTTAGATCAGAGATCTCTTCGAAATATATGGACGTGTGCAAGGATCTTAAGGAATGTGTTGTATCCTTATTATACAGAAAAGAAATTCAATAGCAAAAAAAATACAATTGCACATACATAATTATCATTCTTATGGCTGTTTTTCGTGACTATTTTGTTCGCATTTTAAAATGTTTCTGATGCTACTACGTGGCAAGCAGTCCATAACTTATGTCCAAATCGGTCGATTATCCCAGAAAACAAAATTTCAAGTAAATCCCTAAAAAATACTAGGGCTCTTCAAACACCCATTTTTTTAACAACGCTTAGGGGCAACCACAAAAATCTGTGCCTAGTGAAGTCATAGAATTCTGAATCTATTGGCACAGTAATAGTAATATGCATTTAAATAATTAGTACTTCCAAAAGGTATTTAATCTAATGTGTAATATATTGAGGAAATGCAAGTCGCCCCAGAATCAATGATGTGGTAAGCTAGGCACAGAATCAGCATTCTATGACTTCGCAGGACCAGATTTCTGTGGTTGCTCCCCAACTGAACAAGGAAAGTGTACATATATCATAGAAGATATCGCGAAATATGCTCCTCGTCAAATTGAAGTTGATAATAGTGATTGATTAAGGTGGAGTTTATTTTATTATTTGAACCCCAACGTGTGCCAGCATTATTCTGTTAAAGACAAAATTATGAAGTATTATTTCATGGAGTTGAAAATAATTCGTCATCACAATGTCAGTTTCTGTCTACAAAAATGTGCATTTGTCGCGTACAGGTTCACAAGTATATTGTTTGAATTTTGTGTAAGAAAGTTGCCTGACTTAGACCAAGTCGAAAATGTAACACAATAATGTAAGAAACGAATAAATAATGAAGTTTGTACTTATCATGTTCACACTCTATTTAAACATATCAGTAATATCAGAATTACGAATATTAAAACATATTGTATGATATTATTTCACTATTTGATTTGTTGTGTTATTTTCTAGAAGTTTTCAATATTCATTATTTGACAAACAAAATAACGTATATTATTTTTACATGTATTTTTTAAAATTTGGGCATTATTTAGTATTTGTTATTTAAACACTTTTTAGGACAAAGTAAATATCCATAGAAAACCATGTTGAAGCACTTTTCCTTCGTTTAATCGACATCGGAATCGAAATGCAAAAAAAAGGCTCGGGACTACGTTACCAGCAACAGATTTAAAATAACGAAATAACGATCATTAATTTAGCCAATCAAATTTTAAATTTTAGAAGGGTAAAAAAACTTCTCTAAAAAAATCTGCAATTACTTGGATTTCGAGTTTTTGCGACAATTTTCATTTTATCCTTATGATTCAGCTTATTATAATAATTTAGTATGCTTATGATTTCGCTTATTGGCAATTTGACATAATCCTCTAACAACTGTTGATTTGCAATTGATTTATCGTACGAACCCATTTATGTTGTCAACTAACATACTTCGATTAAGTTTATACATTTCACAATCCAACATCTAACATAGCGTATTTGAAATGAATACAAATTTGAACAAATTCTAATCCTTTTTTAAGGACAAAAGTAAAAGTTATCAATCTTCAACTTTGAATAGCCAACATAATGGAACCAAGTACAACATAATTATTTCATTTTTTCAAGTTCAAATAATATAAAAGCCCAAGTGACACTTTCAAAAGTATGTGTTTTCATTGTTGACAGTATCATTTTGATTAAACGAATGGACTATGCGATGATGATCAAAATGATGGAATGTTGCAAGACCGGATCATTACGAAGAAAACTGAGATGATATATATCTCATCATCATCACCATTGTAAAATATTATTTTGCTCTTCACTCGCCAGATATATTTTTTCTTCATTTATTTGTCTTTATCAATTATTTATTACCGTTTTTCACACAAAATATCTTCCACACCATTTGCAGTCTTCATTAACAATGTAATTAATTTACTTTAAAATGACCTAATGACATTTTCATGCGTTTTTCTTCTAAAAATCAAGACATCAAATTTTATTTGCAAATACATTAAGGAAATAAATTATAGAGATAACATAAAAATGCGAATTTAAAGTATTTTCTAAAATCCTGACATTTTTTTCAATAAGTTAAAAAAAATACTACGCACGCGATAATATTTTTTGTAATACATATAACTTGTGACATTAATAGGTTTTCTTTAACTTTTTTTACGTATTCTTCTCAGAACCTGTGACATTTTTGAATAAACCGGAATCAAGCAAGAGCTTCAAGTTTTTTACGCAAGATTTCAAAAGGCAAATAAGCAGAGAGTATAGCACAGTAAAATAAAGTAATCCCATCACGTTTGCTGCGTTGCCATTGCCACCATGACTGCAAGGCATGTTGTTGCAATTTCTTGAAAAATATTTGGGTAAACTCTACATGCCTTTTTCCTTTCCAACATCATTACCATTAGTCATTATGATTTGCACGCATCCAGCAGCACATACACACATAGCCCTTTGACATGGTGAATTCCTGTAGCGCTGTATATTTTTGTGCCACACACACTTATGAAGCTTCCTTTGCTGATTGTGATTGCTGACCACACATACGGATCATCGTCGTGTGAAGCTTCATTTGTCAAAATAAAATATAATTTTTCGCTGGTCCAAATGAAGTTTGGTGTTGTAAGTTTTGTAAGTAAGGCGATTATAATTTATAACATACATAGTTCATTCAACTACAACATTTGTAGTAGTAGTTTACTTTGACGTTAGTGAATGGAACAAAAAGATGATTAATGATCATGTTGAAATGTTTGGGACCAGGTTGACTATAAAACAACTGTTGTGTAAGGTGTACACACACAAAAGAATGCCACCAACAATGCAGTCATCAATAATATTGCTGAAAGTAAAAGTTGGTCATTGGCCGCCGCCGGAAGCAACTGCGGCGAAAAAGTCAATAAAAACTTTGAATTGTCAAGATTTTGGGTTGGATTTAAATACTTAATACTTTAAGCTTCTTCTCTAGCAGTATGGTTTACCATTACATTGTGGTACGTGAACATTTTAATTAAGGTTTTGTTGATGGTGCATTGCGAAAGGGACCTATGATGTATGTAATTTGTAGAAGCATTGTTTTTGTCAAAAATAAAAGTTGCTGGGAATTTTTGAGCACACGAAAATTATTAAATGTTGTCACTCATTTAAAGCGGCAAGAGTTTATTTGTTTGCTCGTTAACTCTGTGACCGACCGCTGCCGTTTCCTCCACAAATTTGTTTTTTGGTTTTTTTTCTGTTCCTAAAAAGCTTTCTCTGAAAATTTTCTCATCAAATCATGTACAAGTTGTAAAAAAACGTTTATTTTTAACTTTTTCAAGCTAATTTTTAGGCTTTTTATTTAGTAAAAACTTTATAATTACATGTGAAAGGGTTGTCGTGATGTTGTAATCTCGTAAAATGCACTGTTCCAAATGTATACTAGCTTATTATAGACATAAATTCTGTTGCAATTTAGATAATTGTATGCTATATCATATCATCATCATGATTATGGGGGTAAAATTGGCTAATGTTTATTGATTAATCGTGGTTATTAATGAACTGAAAGTTGGCTTTAAACGAGCTAGAATTTTTGTGGCGGTAGCTAAAAACTGTTTGAAAATCGTGATTTTATCTCGTTTTCTCCTTGGTCGGATTAACTTTGGTTGAGTGGCCACTTAACCAATGACCATCCTCCTCATCCTCGACATCCATCAAAACAGCCATATAAATAAATTTATTTCCCCTTTCCTCTGAAAATTGTCTTTCCTTTGGGGAAAATGGCTTAAAACACTATAACACTTTATAAAGCTTCAAGGTTGTCTCATTAAAATTCTGGGTGAAATCGGAAATCAACCGTTTCAAGGGTCCTTCTGCGTGCATCTATCTCCACTGTGTACAGATCTTCATCACATCCTCCTTCTTGGGTCTGTCGGTGTGGTCCTTTGAGCCTGAAAATCCTCTTGTAATGTATTGAACCCTTGGAGCAAAATTTTTCATCTTTTGATTTTTCCTCGTCTCATAAAAGCCAAGAGAAGCAGCAGATCAGAAGATCCGTGTCAGTGAGTCAGTAAAAGTACATAAGTACAAACAACACCCTCATAATATATTTATGTATTTTCCATATCAAAAATAAACCCTTTCAGTGGCCGTCGTATTTTTATACTCTTAAAATTTTACAACTCTCCTCTTTCGCTGTAATCCACATTGTTATCCACTTACTCACAGTTCACAGACCCAGTGTCTTCTGGTTAGTTTTCTCAATGAACCATGCCGTACATGAATTAATGTATTGATTGTTGTATGATGCCCACCTCTCTCTCACCTCCTCTTTACTTTACCTGTCTCTTTTGTTGTAAATGATCTTATAAAGAAGACAAGATCGGGCAACACAAGTCAAAATCTTACCGCAGAAAAAAATACAATGGTAAAATTCAATTAAGGCTGATATTTACAAGTGGATGGGTCCATTGAAAATTTGAAAAAGTTTAAAATAATATTCAAGGCTTTTCATTTTTGAGCTTGAGTTGGAGATAAAGTTGCTCTTTAAATTTTGCATCCTTTTGTCGTTCGTGCACTGAACAAAATAGCTATCAAATGCACGTACTCTTTTTCTGTCTGATTGATAATCAAATCATAATGGTAGCATTATGATTATTATTAGCTTGGTAGCCTTCTTTCCAAGTGAAATCTAGCAATTTTCCGAAATTAGAATGCAATGCAGTGCATTCCAAAAGAAAAATAATGCATATCATCATCGTCATTCATGCTTCTTTGTTTTTTATGCTGATGAAAAAATCGTGAATTTGTTTTTCTACATTTTTAAATCTTTGAAAAGTTCAGCATATGCACACATATGATAATTCTCTGTCTCTCCTCCAATAAATCTTGGTTCGTGAGTAAAACTCAAGTCGTGATTCAATTGCGGAATATTCAAAGTCGACCTAGTTGAGTTCAAAAAGTCAAATGATCCGAATAATAATAATAACAGCAACATCAAATTCAGTACTTAAGTAAATGGATGATGATAAGAGCGCATAAAATTTCAGAACAAGGGGGATGTTGTCCTTTTCGATTGGATTGAGTTTACAATTTTACAAACACAAACAAACACTTTAAGCCAAGCATGTAGGACAACAACGGAAAGGCTTAAAAGTAATATAGCGAAAAAAAGACGAAGTGTATTCTCGAAAGATAGAAAGTTAGCATTTAGCATCAAGTGGTCTGTTGAGCGGCTGAACAGGTGCCTTTCAGGATCTCCTTTCCTAAATTAAAGGTATAAAGACAATATTCTTTTAGAGGAAGGAAATAATACCACCAAATCAACCAAAAATGCACTTTCAATGCATTTACAATGGTGCATATAAAAGCTTTGTGGTTGGTTGATGAGCTTTGCCTAATATTTAGGATTAGTGTTGATGATGATGATGGGGAATGGGGACCCGAAAGTAAATTTGGCATCTTTCCCCTTCTGCCTCTCTCGCTCGTCCTTCTCGGTTTTCCGCTCCTATGTATGTGCATACATAATGATGTGATCAACTTAATTTATTTCAACATATTTGCAATTTTAAAAGAGAAACGATAACGATAAAAATCACATATGTATGTAATAGCCATCTTACCAACCAAGCTCCACTGACCAATGCAATGCCCAATGCACCGCGATTTTTTTTGAGTGACCAATTTCGATGATCAACTTGATTATGATTATTACAACTATTTATGCATGTAAGTATGCTTGTTGTAGTTATTATTATTATTATTGATGTTGTTGCCAATGTTGAAGATGTCCTCGTCCTCATCCCCTCCGCCTAAAAGATGCTAATCACCATCACCACGACGTCGTCAACAGCAACAACGGGTGCCTTGTTTGTTGGATTTTACGTCTTCTTCAAAATCTTGCATGCATGCATGCATGTATGCACGCATATTATTCTAATCTTCTTGATGATGATCCTTGTTTCACTTCTTCTTCATGTTGTCGTGTCTTGTAAAAACACTTCAAATTGATCATTTTTATGTAAAGCGCACAAAAAAATATAAATATGCATCACTTTTTCAAAAAATAAATATATGCAAAATGCACTTGTCCTTTTTATCAATTCCATTTTACTTGTGTAAATCATATCAACTATGCAGCAAAAAAAAATAATAATGAAAGTTTTTTAAGCAAGTTTGCAACACAGCCCCATCTGAACTCAATAGAGGGAGAGAGTTTGATAGAGAGTACTTATATTTAGCAAATAAACTAAACTATCCAAGTTAACTGCTAACAGATTACTGCATAAAATAATACTGATACTCTCATCATCACGCCGTCTTTTTAACAGCAGTTTAGTCTTTAGTAGAGCTCGGAATTTTGTGGGAGGTGATATTTAAATTTCATACTTTTACTTCTTATTTCATTCATTTCATTTCATTCAGTTTTATTTTAGTTGTGAAAGATTGAACTGCATATAAAACTTGGTTATTGTTCGCTCTTTAATTAGCTGAAAATATGCATACCAATTTTAGCTTTAATTAAAACAATGCAAAAATGAAACCAAAAACAGAGACGCAGCTAAATATAGAAAAGATGCATAATTCATTAGTTCACATAACAGAATCTGATATATGCAATTCAACTATAGTTTCAATGGACACTTTAAATAGTACTTTCTGTGACCTATCGATTGCATTGCATTTTTTACCCAATGCTTCAAAGCTTACACCTTCAAATCTGGTTTTCTAATAGGATATTGTACAATTTTAAATGTAATATTTCTTTGCAAAAAGTAACATTTTTGAAGTCATATAATACCGAGCTCTAGTAATGATGATAGATTTATTTATTAAACTAGTACTTTTGTAGACTTGCATTATTTCCTTCTATCTCTGTCTTTTTAAACATGCGGTTTTCTCATTCTCTCATCATCATCATATCATGATATACGTCTCACGTATTATCATTCTCGTATGAGTTGCGTATGTATGCAATGTGCATACTCAATGCCCAACAATAATAAAAAAAATAAAAAAGGCATCGTACATCGTATCGTCCTAGTCAAGTCGGCAGCAGGGGTTCCGATGTTTCATAGTGTGCAAGCTCATTCATATCAACTTTAACTCTGACTACTGATGAGAAGGCTCTTGTATTTGTTATTATGCCTATGTGTAGCAGCAGTGCACTCGATTTCATTCTAGAAAGATTGAAAGAGAGACAGAGTGAGTGAGAGAGAGAGACTTGATATTGATGTTCCTTCTGTTGCTTTAGAGAGCCTATCTAACTAACTTACGACTTGACTGGGAAATATGGGGAATGGTAGTAAGTAAAGTAAGTAAAGTACATCCGTAGTTGCGTGTTTCATTGCACCGCATCACAACGAAACAGTTGCTTCCACCTCTTACTACAGTTTTACTACTACTTCACAACAAGGTAGTAGTTTGAAGTAGTATTTTACTACCATATATACACAAAAAATATATGATGATATTGTTCAGAAGGGCGATCATGATGATGACGATGATGATGTTGATGATTCTCACAGAAGAGAACTTGGTATAATACCTGCACTACCAAAGCCAGCCACCCTCAGTTCCACATTTCACTTCAGTCGAACGAAACGAAACAACAAAACAGCTCTAATTTTTACTCACAGACAAGAAGACAGACAACAACGAGCCGGCTTGTTTTTCGGGTTGACAATATATACACACGTACACGAGTTGTAGTTGCAACATTCACACACAAAGCAGTCTCTTAGTCATCATCTCTCGCTCACACACACACGCGTACACAACACGGAATTGCGTAAAAACATTTTAGTACCGAGTTCGGAAGTTATTTTTAAAGATATTTTTTTTCCCTTGCCTTCCTCAGTCCTGAGTTCTTGACATTCAAGTTATTTTGGAACAGTATTAACGAAAAAAATATATTAGAACATTTTTTTTGGCTTCCACTTCGTCTTTCTTCCCTTGGCATTTACTTCGATTTTTGTGCAGCGCTTCGTCAGCGTCAAAAAAATTTCAAAAAAAGACAAGATATCCGTGAATTTTTTTTATCTTCTTAAAAGAAACGCTAAATAACCATAATCATCATCATAAAAATAATAATAAATAACAACAGTAACTGTACATCTTCATCAGCTTCAACGTCTTGTTCGAGTGAATTAAAAGGTAATATATAAAAAGGGAAATCAAACAAGCGTGAATATTTAAGAGAAGAAAATAACCCAACCAAACTTTGATACAAAACTTCATTCATAACAGGAGAAACAGTAAGAAAAAAGGCAGAGAAGAAAATTAAAAATGGCCACCTATGCCCACTACCGTCACGTTGAGCTCGACAAGGTCGGATGCGGAAAGAAAAGGTCAGTAACCAAAACCATTAATTTTCCTTTTAAGTTACCATAATCTGTTTACTTTGTGTACACAGTTTTGCATACGTTATAAAAAGCATCCTCCTCCCCCGCAATAAATACCTATTCATATCCATACACACATTACTTTGGTATCACAAAAAATTTCGAAGTAAAGTATTCATCGATAAAATACCTGCATACCTTTTCCCTTACCATCTTATCACAATCAATTCACGCCGCGTTCCGTTTCCGATTTTCATAAAGAAACGTCAAACGTGCACACAACGCGCTGATTTTGATCATACATTAGATAGACCAATTGTTTC
>JAQFZG010001514.1:0-20760 GCA_034695465.1 Entomobrya nicoleti | reverse complement strand
GAAATGAAGCCTTGAATTTTTCTTTTAGGGCTCACCTCACCACAGAATAGGAAGAAATAATCCAATGTACAGAAGCAGAGTGAAATCAAAGAAATGTTTTTGAACTTCAAGCTATTATCATGTCAAGTTGAATAAGCTTTGATATTAAAGGGAAAATAAACCAAAAAGTCTGAAAAGTATTGTAACAATGTATCAATTTCAAGGTTTTTTTCTTGTCGTTATCGTCTAATAGCTTGGCATGATAACGATAACACGTGTACCTTTATGAAAGTATGTAACGTGAATTTTTTAATTAAAATGTATCATTCGTTCTTTAAAATGCAGAGAAAATCAAGAAGCAAACAAAGCAGAAAAGAATTCATTATCACAACCATGTGAGAAAATTTACAAGAGTTTGACATTTGTTGTGATCTTCATACAAATTACATCAATGACAGGCTAGCTTTGCTCTCCTTATGAATAAAACAGTGAGAACTTGTTTCATTCGTCGCTTGAAAATGGTTTAATTCTGATAACCAACTTTTAGTTTTGCTCGGGGTCATTTTCTGTCTGGTTTCCTTTTCCACTTGAACGCTTTACTTTCAAAGGTTAAACGTTTTGGATGGATGCATGATGGTAGGACGAAAACAAGAGCATAATTTTTAGAAAACAGTTTTGTGAAGTTGTTTGGGTTTGGGCAGGGAACTACAAACTATTTCATAGTTTAATACTTTATTATGTAAATGCTTTCATGAAAAATCCAAAATTGGTACATTGGATATGTATCAAGATTCGTGGTTTTATAGGTGTGTGAATCATTAAGCAAAATGAACTTCTTGGCAAAGTCTTCAGACAATTCTTGTCTGAAGTTACGTATAAATACAATTGCATAAAAACTCCCACGTGGATTTTCATGTAATCTATAAAAGTCACTCTGCACTGCATACACGGACTAGACTGCAAAGGAGAGAAAACCCATTTATATTTGATTTCAAGATAAAAAAGGAATTAAACCAGCTTGTTTTCTAATTTGATTGTGCCTTTAAGCTGTCACATTACACATAAATATTACTCTAATTTATTGTCAATAAAGTTGCTGAAAAGGTTGTAAAGGTAATAAGGGAATTACACAAAATTTGATTGTGCAGTTACGCGTATAAAAGTGCTCCCGGAAGTAATGATTGTAAAGTTAATGCAGATGATGTGGTCATTAAATTCACTTTTTACGTGACACATAAATTTTGTTAAACGACATACATTCAAATTACTAACCCATGTAAAAAATATTCAGCAAGTAGTAAAAAAGCACTTTCATTTGTTTTTCTAGTCCTACAAGGTGGTCCTTTATCCGACAAATACCAGCTCATTCAATACCATTGCCATTGGGGTAGAGACTGCTCATCTGGATCTGAGCACACTGTGGACGGAAACTGCTATCCTGCTGAGGTAATCATTTTTATATTATAACACCCTTTCTCACATTTTTTTACATGATAAAAAAAGCATTGTTGTACTCTGGCCCGTTAGGTTCATCATTAAAGTTGCTTTAAGCCAAATGTCCAAATAAATCATAAATGAATTCGCTGAAATAAAATGCAAGAGTTGTTTAGTTTATGAGCGATCGATTATTGATTTGGGCTGGGTACGTGCTCCGATCTCTAAAAAAGAGAGAAACTTTTGATAGATGCCGAGTGAAATTAATAATTTATGTGATGATAAATAAATATAGTACATGATATCATCAGATATTTCATCGAAAAGCCACACACTGTTCGAAACGAAAATATTTTCAAATTGTTTGCTTTTAATTTGATTAGCACAGAGGTCGGACAGACAACATGAGCCAATTTATTTCCCCAATTCTTCTCTGTCATTTTGCACAGCGAGAAGATTAGCAGATCGCGAAAAAAGTTATAATAGCAAAGCATTTTATCAAATTAAAATCGTCCAATATTCTCTTGCCAAGTTTGCTCGCTTGAATACAAAATACTAAAATACAATACAGCCTACATTTATATATTCAAGAAATTGTGTACTCTTCCTGATTAAAATAACAAGCAAAGCTGTTAACTCAATGACTATATTTTCATTTCAATTTTGAAAATAGCAATTTTGTGTTGAACGAATTTCAGTGTAAAAAATGGGCCACACAATTCATAACAGACACAGACATTATCTATTCAACCGACTACCGAGTAGTTAATTTCCTCGAGTGGGTAGCTAAATATTTAATCAAAATCAAAATACAAGATCGACACTTAACGGCATACTTGGTGAATGATGAGAGTCGGTCACCGTTAACAGTTCGTGTTATGTCTGTTCAAATAACACGTACAAGTATACTGAGTACAAACAAACAAACGTACATTTTTAAACAAGAGATTGAAGTTTTATGTTACGTTTTCTAACGCCATTGCTTATTGTCTTTAGTTCAATGAAAACCCATTTAATTTTATGGTAAATTACTTTGCTATCCGATATGCATGCGATGCAGAAAAACAACCAAAGTATGAAAATGAAAAAAAGGTTAAGCCGGTAGTGCCACACCTTGCATGTGTTCAAGTGCCACTGGTGATGGTGGTGAGTGACTGTGAGAGCACTCATAAAAATCGTAACAACAGATATCGATGTTGTGATGATTATATAGTAGGATTTCAAATCGACAAAACTGAAATAATGGAGGGGGCAATAAATTATACACAGACAACAGACCTGCCACTTGCAAAATTATTGGTTTGCATGAAAACATCCACTCGAGCACAATCTTTACCTATTGTGTACACTCCAACTTAACAATAGGTAGCTTTGGTCTATTTGACCCCGATAATATTTGAGCATGTTTCCTCTCAGTTGCAATAAAAGGTATAAAGTTGGCAAGTTTACTAAAACTGAAAGGAAACGAAAATTTCAAAAACCCTTTACTTTGCAATTTCATATTTTTCAGAATATTTGTTTAAATGTGGGTGTATGAAGATGAGATGATGCTTTCTAATGCCTGTGTCAGGCTCTTGTATGTGCTGAAAGTTTAACGTGACAGGTACCGGTACAGGGTAGAGCTGAAATGTTATTTTGTTAAATCATTTTCGATTTTTAAATACTGAATATTTTCATTGAAAATATGCCATGTATCAATATATCAGTCTAAACAATCAATTTATAGTCCAAAACACATACATCAATTCGACTTAATCTTTGTATAAGACATTTTTGGTTAAAGAGGTTTAATTTTTGTAGATAAGTTGCAAACAAATCTTTTATATACTAAAACGCCAGATAACTTAATAGTAATAATGATTATGACGTTTATATATGTAGATTCATTCTTTAGCAGATAATAGAATATAATGTTAGACGTAGAATATAACAAATAATATTATGAATTTATGGATTGAATTATATTTAAGTAAACAATTTTTTAATTGTCGAGTATGAATTATTCAATGGTCCAGTTTCTGATATTTTAAGATGACATATTAAGACTGGTCTGATTAATAGAAGCGCAATTTCAAACTTGGCTATGACATATAAAGAAAACAGTGATGCTTTAGCGGAAATGCATTTGAAACTTATTGTAGTCATTTTTTAAACATTTTCTTCATCGTTCCTTTTTCTAGATCCATTTGGTGCACTGGAACTGTGATAAATACAAGAGTTTTGAGGAGGCTGCCGACAAGGAAGATGGGCTTTGCGTGCTGGGAATATTTTTCAAGGTAATTCAAGAAGTCATTACTTCTAGTAATTTCGTTTGAAATGGATAAATCCGGAACTTGATGTCACATCACATATATTTAGTTAGACTTATATAATTGGAATTTGATCACGTTCGTGGTGATGGATTAATCAGACTTTACGGATTACGTCAGCTGGCTTGGGAGATGACATTAATTATTCACCTATAAAATATTATGCTTTCAAAAACTTTATAGCAGAATTAGTATGAAACACTCTTTTCCATCATAAAAGTTCCCAACCTGAAATTCATCGAATTGGACTTTTTTTTGCAAGAAAAAAGTTGTATATGTAGGTCGTCTCAAAACGCCCCAGAGCAATTCATCAAATGACTTTTGAATGGTTGAAGGTGGAATCCTTTCTGTTTCGTTAACTTTGTAGGATAAAAAAATAAATGCTCTTTCCTGAATACAAAATAGTTTAGAAAACCCAAAAGAAAACCCTGACCCAAGTTCCAAACTCTTGCCCTACCCTCCTCATTTTATTTCAGCTGTATCATCAAATAAGTTTAGTAGAGTCCTCTTATAGTAATTTATTGTGGTTTTATGGTTCCTCTGTCTATCAAAGTTTACTATTTCCCCATTTTCTACTTCTCCAATTGAGCTATTGACGGTCCCAAATAGTTTCCTTTATTAAATTGGCATTTTGTAAAAAGAAAGATCTTTTTTAACCTTCGTTTTCTAATTCCGAACCTCACAATCTGACGTGACGTTTTCAAAAAAGCCCATTTTGCTAGAATAAAAAATATTTATAAGCCTCTTTGGGTGACTT
Source organism: Entomobrya nicoleti (assembly GCA_034695465.1). Classification (NCBI taxonomy): domain Eukaryota; kingdom Metazoa; phylum Arthropoda; class Collembola; order Entomobryomorpha; family Entomobryidae; genus Entomobrya; species Entomobrya nicoleti. The sequence continues at coordinate 16,281 of JAQFZG010001514.1, read as the reverse complement.
TGCGTCACGAATTGCATGCAAGATGACCTTGGTCTAAGATTTAGTTCAAAGAAAAAATTGAGATGCAAGCATGAAGAAGATTTAATGAAAAATATGTCACAGAAGTACCAGTAAACATTGTTATTTAGATGAAACTTTATAAACGAGTCATGATGACATCAGCAGCAGCAGTCTCGTGCTCTTACGTCATAGTCATCAACAGAAACTGCGCATTTTCTCTCCAACCCTGTATTAAAATTTACTAAACAAATAGAAAAGATGACTTCCCTCGTTTAGCTGAGAAAAACTAAGTAAACATTCAAAAGTAAAAGCAAACATACGCGTTTTTATATTAAATACTTTTTCAAAAGTTACACTTTAAATGGTTTCTGTGTTTGTTTACGTGTAATAACTCGCGCAAGAGTGCATTATATTACGTCAGTGTCAAAATAAGATTACTTCCCAGAACTTTTCATCAAGAAAATGACCAAGTTTCCCTGAGGGTTTTTGTATGGAAGTGAAAATTGAGATAAACTATGGAGCAAAACATGCTGACAAACCAACCAACCACAACAACAGAGGTCCCATCTCTTCTGCTTTTCTGGCTTCATATACCCACATCACTACCACGACAAATAGCACATGGAAATGTGACTTCTTCCTGCTTTCTCAGAAAGAAAGCAAAATACTTTGTTTCACTTTTGCTGATGGAGATACATATCATGTTTGTCCCACCCAACCCAATCGTTTAAAGAGGTTTAGCATACAAATATTGTTGACTATGTTGACACTATTTAAATAAAAACTATTCATGCTGAAAATTTCTAGTTTGATGAAAATGAGAACTTTATAATTACTTTCCAAGCAGTAATTCAAATGACGTATAGGAAGCCACTATATAAAATGGCTAATATTTTTTAAAGACTATGCGATGTCTATTATATGTATATGTATCACTAAACCTCGAAAAAAACCACACTGCCACATTTTCCCATCATGAAACACATTCAATAATGATATGCTGGTTTCGCCACTATTTCTCCAAAAAGTAATATTTTTTGTAGAGAGATGATACATAGTTCTCCTGTTCCAATTTCTTACCTTTTCCCTTTTCTCCGCCATATTTCAGCAAGCCGTCTCTGATTTCATTCATAGCCCACCGCTTTTATTATCGTCATCAGGCTCGAGTGAACCACTTCATATGAAATTTGAGCTTTACTACACTTTGCCAAAAAATATCTTCTTCTTCTATCCCGTATTTATTCAAAGAGAAAAGCCAAATTTACAAAATATCCACTATCTTGAAAAGCACGTGTTTGTAGTAACATACCTATACTTTTAAAATTGTGGCTATATTACGTTTCTAATATAAGTGTATTATCTTTTCTCCTTTTCCAGGTTGGAGCCGAGAACGCGGAGCTGGGAAAACTTGTGGAACTCCTCCCACAGATCCCTTACAAGGGGGATTCTACAGCTATTGACCAAGATGTGGATCCTGCTGGTTTTATTCCATGTAAGGACTTTATATAATTTTTATCATTTATTTTACATAAACATAATGATGTGCGACATTGCTACATACATGCTACATAATGTAAGATACGTGCATACATAGTTCTTCTAAGACTAGACTATTTCTCATGATTCGTGAGAAACAAAAATGTGAAAAGACGATGATACCACTACCACCAGTACCGCATACACCATATACCAGAGAGACCACACCGCAGATCACCTTTCTCTTTAGCCTTTAGTTTTACCTTTTTTATCCCTTTTAAAGAAAAACGCAAAGAGCTATTTTCGCTTGAGAGAATCTTGTTAGGAGGATTTAGTTAGATTGAACTAAATAGATACATAATATGCCTGTATGCCTATAATGACTTTACATGAGGACTAGGACTCTGCTCTTCGAATTTTTGGATCACGTTTCCAAAAGAAAGAACCTCGAAGAGAATCGGATAGAAATAGCAGGAAAATGAACTGGAGATGAAAACAATCCATTGTTCTTGAGTAGTTTTAGGCTTGTCCCTGAAATATAATATGAAGTTTGGTAAAAGCTTGTTCTCTTCTACGAAAAGATAATAAAAATGTTACATGTTCTCTCTTTCTCTCTCAAAAACTTTCATATAAATACACAGGATTATGTCAAGGAAATATGATCCACCTCCCCAACACTACCACCACACCACAATCCATTCCAGTCACAATATCCTTTGTTTTTCTTCTTTCATGTGTGTGTGGATTGGATAGCAGTTTTTTCATAAGAATACTTTTGTGTACGACATGGCCATCCTCACTACTTTTCCCACCTAGCTACCTTTTTATCCTCTTCATTTCCTTTCCTGCTTTCAAATCTGCCTGTTTACCCACTTTGGTTTTTATACTTGTTTTTAGAGAGAAGGACAAAAAAAGAAAGTTCTTTATTATACGAAGGCCTTTTTTTCTTCCTGAATGACGATCTGATTCGGTCATTTTTTCATATTAGAATGTCAAGGGAGAGGTGCCTGTTTCATGTGGGTGGGAACTGCTTGTTATTTCCAGACCATTTTATAAATTTGCCTGAATGAGACTTTTCCTTTTGCTCTTGGAAAGTTGCCAAATCTTCTATAAGCCCAAGTCGATAACCTATAAAGCATAAATATATCATATACACATATGTTATAATAAAACTGCACTGTTCAGTATAACAAAAGGAGGCGGAAAATAAATGGCCTAACTCAACACTCTCACCATCAAACAAGGGGCGCATATAACACTTTACTTTCCCACTAGCCAAAGAGAAAAAAGATTACTTTCTCCGTTCCCAGTAAACTCATATCTATGTTTCAAAGGCGCAAGTAGGCTAGTAATTCATTCATTGCTGCGAGAGTGCCAGTATTGAATGTGTAGATGAGTAGAATTTTCGATGAAAATGGATAAAAGCTGATGAAAGATGGTCTTGTGACCTTGATCTTTTTTCTTAACAGCTTGCCGCGCATACTGGACTTATCCTGGAAGCTTAACAACGCCGCCATGCCTAGAAAGTGTTACATGGATTGTTTTTAAAGATCCTGTGGAAGTTTCTGAGGAACAGGTTAGTGTAAAAAAAACAGTTGAAATCGGAATTTTTTCTCTATTCAAGAATGAAAGAAAAAAGTATTATTTTTTGTGTAATTATGTGAAAGTTTCACTCTTTTTCTATGAAATGGTTTTTTATTTACAGCTTGATGCTTTCCGTAAGCTATTTAGCTACGGACGAGCTGACAAACAACCTGAGAATGAGTTCCAAGGCAGGATACTTGCCAATTACAGGCCACCTTCGAAACAGGGCGAACGTACAGTTCGCTCTTGCGAGGCATAAATATCGCGTATCCCAATACCAAGCATGCTTTCCATACATGAATGACTTACTTTATTTTTATGCTATTTTGATTAGGCTAAATAATTGGACTATTTTTATTGAATTACTTTCACTTCCTATTGCATTTAATTTACCGTAAATCACAAGCATTTATTATTATTATCATGAACGCTCGTATGGGCAGAATATAACTTACCAATAAGTGGTAATGAAGCACGCGAATGATCATTAATTCCAGACTAATTACTTCACTTTGAAAGTATTTCAATTTTCAAAATGTTAAAACGCAAAAAAAAAGTATTCAAAATTGTGATTTGATTTACTACGTCTCAAACATGTCGATGCTTTTATTTTCCCCCGATGCCAAAAAATTACAGAGAAAATCTATTACACTTTTAGAATTTTATAGTTTTATGAATGAAAATTGAAACATGACGACATTAGCCGTGTCGATCTCTAAACTTTTGACGACATTTGGAAAGGAAATGTGGTGTTTGTTAATTGCTTTAAAACAAAGTTAAATTGCAATTAAAATTATCAGCTATACTATCGACCTTGTACTAAAAAATCATGAATCAAGATAGAAAGAAACTAGCAATAATAATATCAAGTAAAAAAACAGAGAAAGTAGTATGATCTTAGACAATCAAGAAAGAAATATATATCCTGAAAAATATATATAGTCTTAAGAGATAAAAGAAAATATTTATGCAAAAATGAAATTTTAACTATGCATCTAAAACACTGTACAATACAATAAAAATACATACATACATCTTCGCGTGAAAAGATTTAAAACGAAGTTAGCAAAAATATTAGAACAAAAAGAATAGATCGTAGACAATCAGAGCTGATTTTTATCACAATTAAACATATATCAAAACGAAATATATGTATAATTAACTACTAATTAAATTACTACTGCGAATCATTAAAATACCAAATATCGTGTATACCAAAAGTAACTGAAAAATTTAGTGATACTTTTTAGTAAATACAGTAGTGATTCATTCATAAAAAAAAATTTTTGATGTGATGATTGGGTAAATGTGAAAATATATGAATGCATTTAGGTTTTAAATATATTCACTGGAATATGTGATGTGATGATGATGTGATGTCAAATCAATCGACTATAACGAGAATATAATATCATGTTATATACCTGTCACTTGTTTGGTGTTGAAAATTTGAAAAAGTTTAAACATTATGAATACACTAGACTAAAAATAATTACTGATAAGATATGAATCATTTTTAAAAAATTGACACTTGACAATATCTAAAGATATATATATTTTTAGCTTAACGAAAAAACGTATTGAGTCCAGACTAGACAGATCGACAGACCGTCAAACATGTCAAAACGTTCAAGATGTCCATTGTTATGCAAAATGGTAGTAGTCGGTCGATATCAATGTTGGTAGTTTATGTTGCTCTGCAAAACGCTGCTTTTTGAAAGTGTATGAAGTGAACTTGCTATTCTGTATTCTGTGCTATAAAATTTAGGATAGAAAATATATTTCCATTTGAAGATTGAAAAAAAGCCTTAAACAAAAAAATGGCAAATAAGATGTTTCTTAGATTGTAGAAATAACCTTCGCTAAAATTATAAGTTTAAATATATATATTTCACTATATTCGGTGACAAAAAGGGCTTCCATATTTTTCCAAACTGTCACGAACGTAAAAAAAACATCAAATGACGATGTAAATCTTTCGCATTGATCGATCGTACTACAAAATGATGATGATGATGATGCGATAATGAGAATTTAATGAAAGCTCAAGTTCACAACAACTAAATAGTATTTATGAATATGCCAACAAAAATGTAGAGAAAGTTCCTTCAAAGAGAAAGTTCATCATCTCAGTATTCAAATTTAAAAAACAAAACATATTTTTGCAGTTGAGCTCGATTTAACTTCATTGACCTTTCTTCGTGTACGATTTTTGCCAGTTTTCACGAGTTTATTACTGTTTGGAAAACTGATGAAAACGTGAATGAGATACGGATGGAGTTCGTGTTCATTCATACCTGAAGTAGCGAGCTACAACGTAATTTTGGTAATTATAAATTATAATAATATTTACGTAGCTTATCTTATGTACTATGTAGTACTTGTACACGTACAGAAAAAAACCCGTCCTCGGCTTGCGATTTATGTAGAGAAAACAGAGAAAAATATTTTAAACGTAACATGAAACAGATGCGATTGTGATGAAAGTGTAAAAATTGTACTTGAACGTTGCTCGGTGGAGCTAAAACAATAGACTACCGACTACCTTAACACATATAGCTTTGTATTGTATGTACTTGATTTGTGGAGCAATTATTGAAGAAGTGTCAAGTGACAGCAGTTAAAAAATGTTGTTTTGCCAGAGTGAAAGCTAGTCTTTAAATTGGAATACTAAACGTTTGTGCAAAAAACTAAGACATATAACGCGAGCAGCGGAGGCGGAATATGCATATTAGACAATTTTACGTAAAAAACGATATATTTAGGTTAAAATAGTGAATAATTTTGAGCTTTTCTTGAAATACAAATAAAATGAGATAACTGATTACGACAAATGGACGATTTTGACTTGCGACAACAGAAGTCTAACGAGGGATTGTACAATGTGTGAAATTGAAATTTTACGAAGGCACATTTTTCAGGATATTTTATTTTTTATCTGTGTTGATCGCAGTATACAACTTTGAGTTTTAAATCATAACAATTATTTTAATTTAAACTTTGGAATGAAGTATAATAACTAGAGTAAGGTTTTAACGCAAGAGAAAATGATTTCCGGAATTTTAACCGGAAGGTCTCCGCAATGATTTCAAATGGTGCTGAGTAGTATCTATACTGTCTATATACAGTTAGGTAGATATTTAACTTTTAATTTTTGCATAAGGTAAGTAAAGTAAGCTAACTATGCAATATATGAGCAATTTTAATTTACAATTTTACTGAATGATGACAACGAGATATGTAGGGAAAAGTGAAAGTTTGAAAAAGTATGAATGACCAAAAATGAATATATAAAATAATGTAGTCAAAAAAAGATAATTACAACGGTAGCCTTTGATAAAAAGTAAGGATACACATGGTTCTAAAAAGATAAACGAGACTGTGAATACTACTCGTAACAAAATATCCAGTTTTAGCAAAAGAAAAAGAAAAATGCTAAGACGTAGCCTTATTAAAATTAGTGATCTTGTAGAAAATTATATTGTAATGATCAACACTAGTAAATGTTCAATCAACAAATCAATAAGCAAATAATAACTAATTAAAAATACATTCGTAGATGTATCAAAAAAATGTAACTGTAAAAAAACATTATGCGAATCACATAATAAAAAACGGACATGTAATTATCATAAAAAACATTACTACACTTTCCTTTGCTTTCTTTTGGAATTATTGATCCTCGTCATAATTTTACGTTTCAAAAGCACAACTAAACGCTCCAATGCTTGCATTCTTTGTTCAATATCATCCTCATTCGAAACTACTGGAAAGCTGGAAAATATTGGCCGCTGCTGCTGGAAAACGCTAAGATTTCTTCGTGAAAACTTACTTTCTTCTAAACTTTCAGATTTATTATTACACCGACGGCGACAATGAATTTCACGCATCAATGAGCCATTAGTCGGTTTTGGATATAAAGCTGGTGACTTATCCCAAGGCTTTGAAAATATTACATGTTCCCTTTGTCTTTCCTTTCCATCTTCAATTTCAATGAAGGTTTTGGGGAATTTTCTTTGCAGGCAATTTATTATTGTGTCCAGTCGTTTCTCCACATGGTCTACTTTGATCGCAATCTGCTTCAACATTGGCACTCCCTCATGCGTATCTTCATTGTCAGGATTATATAATTTCAGGAGTCCCTTTCTACTTTCTACAATAATGGAAGAGAAAAGCACACCATGTGTATTTTGTGGTCGGAAGGAATTATGCCCGAAATAGTATGCATGATGCATAATAAAATTTACCGTCATCTGCGGAAATCCCTTTGTTGTCTTTGTGACTTTTGCTAACGTCTCTTGCACTCCTTTGTAACCTCCCATTAAGGACCTGGATTGCTTGTTCTTGAACTTTTATTTTTTCTGATTTATCCTTTAAAATTCTATAAAGGTTTTCAATGAGTTTCCCTTGAACGTCACCAGTTTCCTCCAGATCACTGCATAAATTAGTATACACATGCAAGTAAGTACAAAAAACTATTGTTGATAAAACTGGTGGTGACAACGACCAAGATATGTATAAAATATGTTATTTTTGGTACCCGAGTTCCTGTATTTTCTCCTCTGAAGCATTTAAATCTTCATTATGATTAAAGTATGCACTCTGTTCGTTATTATTCACCACCACCGGTCCTTCACGGTGGTTTGCAGTATTGCTACATTGTATGCTACTTTTCCCAGAATCTATTGTATTGCCATTATTCCCTTTAGAGAGCTTCCCAGTTCCTTTCGCAGAATTGACTAACGAGGACAGGGGCTTTTCATTCAATGAAAATGAGGCTGTAATTTCTTCCCAACGTTCAGGATTCATCGTTGATTCCGACTGGATGATGTTAAATATGTATGTATGCAATACGGAAAACAGCCAGAACCCATCAAGCAACGATTAAAAGAAAGCTCAAAACTTCCGTGTTTCACTTACACCATGAAGCTATTGGTTAATATGAAACATGCAACAACGTAGTGAGTGGGTGTATATAATACAGGTAAATGTTTCTATGTGCATTTGAATTAATATTTTGATTCAAAGTTATCAATTTCATACACCGTTTTTATTATTAAGTTCGTACTTTGTTTACAATATAATGCATGACGATGTTACACAAACTTTTATAAAGCCCTTTTACAAATGGATAAATATTAAATACGGTATGTAGTATAAATATGACACCCATTACTGCAACACAAAAATGTAACATTATATCAAAAGAATGTTCATCTGTTCAACTGTTTAACCCACCAAACCAAAATTATTTAAATTTCGAGAAATACATACAATTTATTGGTATTTATGGTATTAAAAATCATATTATTTAACTTTATATATTAATACACATCTTATATTTAAGTAGAAGCGTCTGGGTTTTTACGCAATATAACAAAACCTTCCAGGATGGGTGTTAGGGAAAGGTAATCATCAGTGGCCAATTCTGCTCTTTCACCGTGACCGATAAGCACTGGGGTGGTGTACGTTTGGAAGCCTGTGATTGTTTTAGGCTTTCCAGCAACTCCAACAGTATCCAAAGCTTGGCCCACACGAACTGAGACTGGGAGTGGTTTCAGATTTTCGTCGAAAGTTGCAAGCATTCTAGGATTCATAGCTGTAGCTAGACAGTACAGCATATAATGTGATTTTCCTAAAATGAGTCCCCGGACGTCTAAGAAAGAGAACAAGGTGCTGAGCAGACCAGCCACAGCCACAGGGCACAATAGCTGACGGTCCGAGTGGAAAGGCGTTAATCCCAATGTTCCCTTTCCAAGATGGACAAGTCCTTGTGCAATACGGACCATGAAGAGATTATTGGAGTCCTTGGCGTGGTATTGTGACAACTGACGAAGCATAGCTGCCACTCTGGCGTTGTTTGTTCCAGCACCAACAATGCCCATAGAAAAGATGGAATTCAATGCTACCTCTTGGTCCACATCATGGGAGAACTTGCTCAAGGTATCAAGCACAGTCAGTCGGGGATTTGATACAGATAGGAGACCAAGTGCCAAAGGTACTGCGCGACGAATAGCTGGTTCACAATATCTTAGCAGATGTCCAAAGCTTCTAAATGCCATTTCAGTACCAATATCTTCTCCCATTGCAATAAGCGCAACACCAAGGACAGCAACTGACTGCTGCAGACTAAGATCTAAAGCTTCTTTCGCTTTTTCCTTGGGAGTGCTAGTTCCGGAGGACGAAGTACCCGGTTTCTCTTTGTCATCTCCTTTCTTGTCCTTTGACTTGCTGCTCTCGCGCTTACGCTTCTCTTCATCCTTGTTTTTAGCGTCAGATGCGGACGTTGCTTCGTAGTGTTCTGAACAAACGTGAAGGAGCTTTTGAATCTTCAACACATTTCCGGTTCCAGCATAAGCGCAAACGTCCACTAATGTCACAGCCATCGACTTGTAAGGTTCAGCTGCAGCCTCCAATGCTTGAATAACAATCTCTGCCTTTTCTTGTTTGCCCAGATAGCACAGGCCAAGACCTAGCGCGATAAAACGGGCGTGAGTGTCCTTCAAATCAGCATCTGTTCTTTCTAATACGCTTTGCAAAAGGGTGGTCGTAACATCGTCATTGCACGCTCCAACAGCAACAAGCCCACATGCCAAGCAGGCCAGACCGATTACTTCAATACCGGCGTTAGCGTCCAAAATAACCTTGTTCAGTAGTTCAATAATGTCTTCACGATTTGTGCCGGCATATGCCAAGCCCAGACCCAAGATTGATCCAATTTTCATTGTGTTACTGTTGTGAGTAACGTAATCTGAGAGAAGGGCAAGAGCAGGGTCACACTCGTTTCTAACGCCGCAGTTCACAATACCACAAGCAAGCAAAGCGCCAGCTTTGATGTAGTCTTCAGCAGAATACAAGTATTTGTCGATTTGGCCAAGACCACCATCAACATCCCAAAGGAGAATCAGTCCCAATGATGCAGTGGCACTGAGCATACCGTGTTCCTTATTTTTGTACAGCCATTTGTTACCGTCTTCAGTGAGAAGCTTATCTCGACCAAATCCAGCGTTTACAAATCCAGAAACAAAGGACGCTGCTAAGTTTTGTCTAGCTGAATCAACCTGACTTCCGAATGCTTGACGTGGTCCATCTAAGAAATTATAATTAATCCCAATATCATTAAAACATCCAAAAATACATTTATATTCCAGATGTATAAGATGTATCACAGAAGATATAAAGATTCAATCCTACCTAAATGAGATTTGTAAACTTCATCGGGAGTTTTCGGCTCCAAAATGTCCAACTCTCTTCCAAGCGCCAAGAAATTAGTATTTAAGAGACTGTTCGTGGTTATGTCAGTCAGCTCTTGGTCAGCGTTTGCTAATTCAACATGAATCTGAAATACACAATAAAGTATAATTAGTACAATATTTTTTTAAATTCAGAGTTGATATCACACTTTATCAATTTGCATGTCATTTAATAGATATGGAGTTATATACCTGCTGTCGGCCAATCATAAAAGCTAACTGTTTTTTGGTGATGTCATCTGGGCATTCGCTTAACACTTTTTCAACCAGAGCCCCATTATTCAACTGCATTGCAACTCGAAGAGCTCTAGCATATTCGTTGAATTTCATATAGATTTTACGTGCAGACTCAAGCAAGCGACTATTTTCTGGATCAGGCACATACGCCACACAACTTGTCATGTATGCACAAACACGGAGATGGGAGTCTTTATCAACAAATTCTTCCAAAAGTTCTAAATGTTCAAGTTCCATGGCCAAGTCACAAGCTTCAGCTTCCGCATTGTGGCTTAGATTGTATGGAATAATTTTCTTGGCCAATGCCAAAAGCTTAACTCTTCGTTCCTCATCTTTAACATCCCACCTGAAACAAGAAATTAAATACATTCTCTTAACTGAAACTAGAATTTAGAATAATATCCCTTGAGTTATTGAAAAGTACATATATACATACCAGTCTTGCGAAATTTCACCAGCTAAATGCCGAACATACTCGTGACCCCACTCCCCAATTTCACGTTCGATTCCTTGCAGCTTATAGTTGAGACAATCCCGTCCATCACTAATGGTCATAGCTAATACTGAGACCACTTCCGCACAAAACTGCTTCGTTTCGGGATCAGTAATCTTCTCGTAAATTTCTTTCAGCGCAGGGAAATGCTTCCTCAGAAACTTCAACGGTTTGGGAACGGATGTCATCGAGGTTGTTGACGCCTTTATCAGATTACTCATTTGCACCAAAGCTTGCTGGTACAAATCCTGGTTGGGCTCCGTCAATCTTTCCATTAGCATCTCTAGTTCCTCCTGAAAAATTACATTAACAAATTAGCCAATTTATAAAAATTATCACTATACTGGAAGTAATCCCCACATTCAATTAATTTCTACTTTATCAACAACCAACCTGCAATTGCTTATCTTCTTCACTCAAATCCTCCGCTTCAGTTTTCTTAGCCTTGGGATCACCCTTCTTATCGTCCTTGGGACCTTTAATCTCCTCATGAGGAGGCTTCTTTGTTACATCAGCCATCTTGAAACTCACTTAAAGTTAATAAGATGATATTCAAATTGTAAACTATATAAGTGAACAAAAAACAACAAATCACGTTTATATTAAATATCCTGCTAACTTTAACCACATCCACAATCTCAAAAATTACAACCAATCACCATTTAAATTAAATCCGATAATAGTTTACCTGTCAACTCAGTTAAAAAATCACTGGTTGTTGGATCAGCTGGTTGTCTCAATATAAAGCTTTAAACTCAACTATGTCAGCAGTAGCAATATAGCCTGAAAATATTGCACCTGACGAAAACTTACGCGAAAACTGTATTAAATTAAATTGAATACCTTTTTAATTTTAATTGATTAATAAATTCAAACTTGATTAAATTGACAGGGCTTCCTCAGCTTGCGAAAATGTATTATTCACTGACAATGACAAGACAAAGTAAAAACACCTCATCATCGGCACAACATATCAAACACTACTAGTATCATGTTGGCTTGCTTTTTAACATTGTAAACATGATATAGCGAAAAACTTCATTTGAGTTCCCGGGTGCAGTTTAGCAAGCTCGTTGCATATTCTGTAAGATGGCAGCACACGATTGACAAAGTAACAAAAACAAAGTTTTGTTCGCTATTTGAGCATTTTACAGTGTTAGGTTATGCTTCCCTCAGGTGTCGGGTTACACTTTTTGGGGTGTTAGGTTTGGTTTTCTTCAGTTGTTGGATTAGTCACTTTAGAGTGTTAGGTTAGGATTTTTACTTTTTCAAATGTTGGGTTAGGTTTTTTACGGTGTTAGGTTATGACTTCCAATTTTCAACAACATGCTACTATGTTAAGCCTTTTCCATGGCTTGATTCAGAATATTCAGATCAGATCTCAGCAGACAGACATTCTTACATTCTTTGAACAAAGTTTCTGTAGTTTTTTTAGTGTACGAAAATAGGATAATTATATGTAAAATGATATTTAACAATTTATATGCCATATTTAAAAATATTTTAATTGCTATGCTGGTTGAGTCAGTATTTGTTTTATATCTTTTTAATTTATCATTGTAAATTTTCAAACATTATATTTCACGATAATTCGGCATGGAATAGCATATATAGTAAAATTAGAATAACTATAAAAGATACACATTTTTGCTTATTTAGTAAAGCACATTTTATTTCCGAACATTTTTTATATATTTTAACATTTTTTAACTCTGTTACACTAAAAATTGGTAGGATGGCAAAGTATACATATTTATAAACTTCCTTAATTATATATAATCAAAGCACATGGATAATATGATATACTCGATAAAAACAAAAAAATTGACTTGTAATGTGACACTTGGCTGTTAGTAAAGAACACAATTTTTTTCTTGTTAGTAAACTAGTACTATAATTTATGCTTAATTTTTTCTACAGAGTTTCGTCTTTTGCTGAATACGAAGATTAATGTCATTTTTAAAGGGACAAAAAATTACATATACCCAAAAATCTTAAGAGATCCACTTTGCGGCAAGGATTCCTAGTAAATACGTAAAACTGATCATAATTATGGCTGGAAATGTGATTACTAATTAACATCAAATACCTAAACAATTAGATTTTATAACAAAGTTATTGCCATTTATTTTTTATGGAAATGTTACATTTTATGGCAGCGTCAAGGAAGAATATAAAGAGCAATTGTTACAATTAACTGACATCCATTCATATACCAAGTAAAATTATATACATAATATATTTGGTACGTTTTTACTGTAAACTATAAAAATCGCAGCATAGTACAAAAAATTTACGTAGCATAAATATTTTCGTCTCTTTTTTCTCTAGTGCATTATTATATGGAACCACACCTACATAGTAGATTTATTTATATTCATTGTGGAATATTTTTCACTAATATAAAACGTCTATTTTTTCACATCTATCTTGTAATGTAAATTGTACTCTACATTTTATACAATGTTTTAATTTTTATACAGTTATACATTTCTCTTGTTCCTGTATTTTATGACGGTAAAGTTTGTAATTAGGTAAATATTCATATTTTAATAAGGTAATTCAATACATTTGCAGAGATTTTACTTTTAAGCATGTGTATAAATCAAGTACACACTTCAAATCTGACATCGTCGGCCGACACTTTTCGTTGTAATTTATTTGAACAAAATGATCGATTACTGCTTTTGAGATTATTTTTGTTTCAGAAAAATCTACCTTGGATTCTTGTAATCTCATAATTGTGCTAAGGGCTATAATGCATATAGTATTGTGTCATTATCATTGGTGCTTAATTCCTTTTATTGTTCCGAAGAGAAAATAAAATACATATTTAATGGTACATGAAGTGTAAATGTAATACAAGCTACAATTAAAACCACTACATACTTAAAACTAATTTATAATTTCTTCTTCCATCTGGTGTAAACAACAAGTAATGTGTCTATCTTTTTATAAAGCTAAATGTATTTTTTTACATTTATTTAATTGTGCTACAATTTACTTTGCAGTTATTGTAATGTGTATATGTGAAGGATAAAAGTTTTTAAGAAGGTCTAAAAATAAATTTATGAAACACACTTTTTTTATTGTAATTCTGTGAGCTGAATCGTCAATTCAATTTCTTTTTTTTTGTATGTACGATTTGAATTAGACAGCGTTGTTTTTGTAAGCGTTCGTCAATTTGTTTAGAGTCCTTCGATTTCCCCGAAATTATTTATTTTTTACTGAGCCACTACTGAAATGCACGGCGAAGCGACGGAGAATCTAGTCTTCAGAAGATTCCTTTCTTTTTAGCCTTTTTCCCATCCACGACGGTCCTATAGTACAATTTATTAATCAAATTATATTTAAAGAATGCCTGTATCAAGAAATAATGCGAATTCTACGACCACCATATCAAATTCTCCAGAAGATTAACCCATTATGAAGTTACATAAATATACAAAGTTAGATTGGTAAATCCTTTTTTAAATTCTATTAACCCTTCCCCTATGTCACGTTAGGATTTAGGTCATGATTTTAATATCAAATGAAGAAACCTATGTTAAATCGACATACAAATTTTCCTAAAAGTCTAAACGTCGTATTATTCCGCTTCCTGATTCGGCACTACTTTTTCATGAATGGCAATAAATATGATAGCTAAAACCTATTATGAAAAGCCCCATTAATTTGTGCTATAAAATTAAACGTATTCCTTGTTGGTTAGATGTAAGATAAGTATAATACTTCCACAAATGTATATTATAGTGTGTACAGTTAACAGTATAGTATAGTGAACAGCGGCAACAGCAACATAAGCAAGAAGTAATGTCAGTGAATAAAGCGACTTAAAATAAGACATTAAAGCGTAAAATCTGATTGTTTTAAACGTTTACATCATCACATACATAAAAAACTTTGTTAAAACAATAATATCTCATTGGTACAAAATTCGACTTAACACAAACACATACATTTAAAAATCACGTACTGAAGCATAATTATTACACACTAACGATAAATGACTGCTTACCCTACACCTACATATTATTCAACACATGTATCAAAATAAAATACATACAAACAAACATCAATTAAATCTTGACAAATAACAAAGAGAAATGTTTGATTATCATTCGCTACAATAAAAATCACTTTTGTTCACTCGCAAGTTTACATTCAAACTCAGTTTTTTACATATAAGTTAATAATCTGCAAGCTGTATTTAAATCAATATAATTATGATGGTGAACATTCCTGTCCCCTGAAAGAGGGTCTCCTTTTTGGGATGGATTTACTTCTTTTCAACGTGTTTGAAGGTGGGTTAGTGCTTGTACTACTAGTGGGAGATTTTGGAGGTGAAGTTTTATTATCAATGGTGGAAGTTGGAGATTCAGAAGAATTCGGAATCACATTCGGATGTAGCTCAACGGAAAATGGGACCAAATTAGTCTTTTGAACAATGGTCACGTTTCCGTCATCCATCGAGAGTTGGTTCCTCGTTTTGTCTTTACCCTTTCGTTTTTTACCCGCTCTATACTCGGAAAACAAAACAACAAGCAGTTGTGCAACCAAATTACAAAAATTGTTGCGCTAATTGTTAAGAAAAAACATCGAAATGCTAGAAATAAAAAAACGCTGAAGTATCTGCTTTTTATCAGAATAGTCTTTTCGTTATTTTCGGCAGAGCGAAAAGCTTGCAAAATTAAAATGGCAGTCAATGATGCAAAATAAAAAAGTGAAAGCATGTTTGAGAGAAATACAATGGAATCAAAACGTAGAATATTTTTCAAGTGGTAATAAAGCAAGAAAGATAAAAAATATCAGCAAATTAATTTAGTAGTGTTTTGTGAATGAATGGCATCTTGACATTTACATCTACAAAAGCGTACAGTACTTAATCTACAATTAGCCTATTTTCTGATAATGTCAGGGGCAAGGGTGAAATGTCAATTACTCCCTTGGGAATTATTACCAGCCTATAATCTGTTTTACTAAATGTCAACTACCTAACCAAACCTGTATGTAATGCATGTATGTATTTAACCATCGACAGCCTAATTGTATTATGCATAATGACCTTTTGGTAAAACAATGGAATAATTGTGCGTAGCATCGAACTTCTTGCCTATACAACAATGTTTCTTTCTAAATGTCAATGATACGGGTAGTAATCTTAACCCTTTCCCGTGGTTTGGTAACAATAATAACCAGTTAAAAATATTTATTCCCCTGGGAGAGTCCCAAAAATGC